>JAHZNP010000065.1:0-190148 GCA_020615345.1 Triops cancriformis | reverse complement strand
CAAGATGGCGATTAGCACACTGGCGCCCCTAGCGACTTCTAAGCTGGCGTACGTGGTTATAATCCTTGTAATAAATGTGCCGTTCATTATATGTCAATAAAAGATGCGAAGACCACCCGAGTCTCGCACGTAAATTGATAATTAAGCCTTACATCTCTCAGACAAGACTCGAATTGTGCAAAAAAAAACAACGTCACGAACAAAACATCATATCGTTGGAGGGCAATCAAATAAAATTGACTAACAGTATCAAAGAAAGGTCGTACACCAAAAAAATCCTTCCTAATCCTTTTGTCAAGGTTAGTGTGATAAACCAAGTACATGAAACTTGGGTGTGTATCAATTTTTCTTATCTGTATCAATCGCTTTCTGTCAGAATGCTGACTGGATTATCATTTTTTATTTTGCAGAACAGAAATGTGGAGACGAGCAAAGTGTTTATCCCAGATGCATTATCAATGCAACTTGACACCTGTTAAGATCCTGATCAAACAAACAATCCACCCTTTTTAATTAAATCCCAACACAACGTACACCACTTGGATTATCTTTCAAAGGAAAAAACACTCGAGAAGTGAATTTGTTTACCTTCTTTACACCGACAAGGATCATGTTTGCCCAAGAAATGTTGCAAAGTATCCCAGCCTCCGCCGACACGCACCATCACGTGTTTTCGCAGAATCTGTGCAAACAAATCACAACAATTACGATTAAAATGAGGATCGCACCCAAATCGCGATTGAAATGATATTCTATTTTTCCACATCTTATCACACTCAAATAAAAATGGAAAAAAAACTAAACTCTACAGCTTTCCTTTAAAAAAAATCCCATGGCCTTGCTTGGGGATAATTTAGTTTCTTTTTCTCACGCAAATCTGCCAAGCCAATGAACTGGAGTACACAACCGCCTAATAATCTCTCAGTGACGTCACGACACCGGTCAGGAAAGCTTCTTTACCTTGAATTTCGATCAAATTCCTTCCCTTTTGACTAAAAAATCTTCCTTTTACTTCCGTAGCCAAGGTAATAGGCCAGGTGCGTCGTTAGAGTACGCACAAACTCCTCCAAACCCCCGTCTAATCCCTCGGTGACGTCAAAAATTGAGATAAGTTGGAACTCGTTTGATAGAGACAAAGGCAAATACACTGTAAACTCGGGTTCCAAAATTTGGTGAATTAAGAGAAAATGAAATATTCGTCGGTACCAAAAATTGGTACATGTTTTCTAAATATGGGTCCACTCACCTAAAAGATGATAAATGTTTGCATAGTCTTGGTAGTACTACGTAATTTTAGTATTCTTCATTCAAATATTCGTAACGTATTCTCAAATCTGGTATATTTTTTAAGTATTGGTTGCCTATTTCCAAACTTTTGTTACTTCCCTGGACCCAATTCGCTGACTTTGAGTCGGAGCTTAGCTTAAGTCAATGCGTTCTTCTAGTAATTAAGAGAGCTAGGGAGAAACTCAACTTCCGGAGGTCATTAGCTTCAGAAAACCTTCAGAACAGTTTGTGTGTTGCACTCTTCATGACACACGAAGAGCCAAAGCTAATAAGCTAAAAAAACGAAGGCAATTGGCTGTGTGCATTGTTTCGTTGATATTACTTGATTTTTGTATTGTGGGTATGTCTTTGTTAAAGTTGGATTACAGCATTATTTCTATTATTTTGTTGGTTGTATTGTTCAACTTTGTCTTGTTTATTAATTTTTTAAAGTTGTATGCTGGATGTTGTATTTTATACACTTGGAGAAATTGTTCGGCAAATGTTGTACTACGCACTGTCAGTTAACTTTGTGTTGGGTGCTGTTGTACTGTGTATTTTGTTGAAGTAATCTTGTTGAGCTTTGATACTGATTGTAGGTAAAGTTATTCGGTGCATTATTGAGTGTTATTATTCAACTTGCAATGTGGATGTGTATCGCTTACATATTCTGTGTGATTCTTGCTAAAACTTTGTGTTTAATGTTATTTGATTCTGTAGCTCCAATAATAATAATAATAATAATAATAATAATGATGGGAACTGCGCACATTATTAGAAAGGTGCTTGAATAGACCACTTTGATCTCTTGTTGAGATCTGGGTCTATGAGTGAACCACAGTGTATGTGAGAGAAAATACAATAATAATAATAATAATAATAATAATAATAATCATAATAATAATAATAATAAAAACTGAACGTAAATTTTCCTACCGAAAGCTAGCAAATGGCATTATTTTATTTTGGTTACTATGACAACCAATTTTTTTTTTCTCATGTACCGTTTTTGGGGCTTACATCTACTATTTTTAGGATAAAGCTACCATTATTGACTTTTGGTAGAAAAAGAGCCCCAACCTGGGTTCCTCGCTTTTAGATATAATTTTCCACCATTAAATGGTAGATTTTTCTTACAGTGTACAGTACATGGTTTCATTTTCTCCGAAAAGCGAAAAACATCCCCATGGAAGACAAGGAAAACAGCCTCCACTGAGACAGGAACTTGATCGAAACTGTCTCCGTGAGAATCTTACGACGAAGGCCAACTTACCCTAACAAAAATGGTGAGTTTGGTATCGCCGATTCGGTATTTGCCTTCGGAAATTCGAACCATCGGGAATTGCGTTGGACAAGAACATCTGGACACCAAATCACGAACCTAGAAACAATGAAAAACAACATAAAAAATGAGTACACACCCAAATTACAATTCAATGTCCACTGTCAGTTTAGAAAGACAAATTCTGAGCCCAACGTTTGATTTACGGTTTGGTCTTCAGCACGAACTCGCTTGATTCGTGTCCTAACTTTCCTGTCGTTCATTACCGAGATGATGTTTCTTGGACGATTTTTCAAATCCCCTAGCTTTTCGCTATCGACATTTAACTCCGTTTATTCAGTCGCTCACGACTCGAGCCAACATGTATCTCCAACATCACGTTAAGAAGGGGACTGTCAGACGATTTGTCAAACCTTTCTACAAAAGCGCTTTTGTCAATCCCAACTCGCTGATTCCTTTCCTTCGTGAGCCCAGTCCTCGACTTTTTCGATTCATCCATCTCTTGTTTCCTTCGGCCACTCAATCTTTTCCTTTTCCATCCAAAAAATACAATAATAAAAAAAAGAATTCAACCTCGCTTCTCCATCAGTCCGCCACCAGGAAAAACAAAGACTACCGCTGGTCATAACAATCCTTCCGCGCAATTGGATACGAAATGAGTTCATCGAGAACAATCTCCCTTCGGAAAAAACAAAAGAACTCTTCCGACCAAGAAGAGAACGCCAAGGAAGAAACAAGTTGTCCTTGCCGATTCTTCTCCTCCGTTCCGTCGCGAAAAGTGCTTTCGACACCTTCGAGAAGGGTGGAGTACCTTGGGCACTCGACTCGTACCCTCCCAGTACTTACGCAAACACAGGTACACGTACTACGTACCCCGAGTGCTAATGGCCGAAGTGTTGCCACTTTTCTTCTTCACTTTTCAGCAACTGCCCGTACTGGGCAAACGCCCTTTCTTTGCCCAGGATCGTTTCCTCTCCCTTGTCTCATTTTCCAAGATTTAAGACAATGAGCTATTTTTTGTGTGTATTAAGGAACCCTACTTAAGTCTACAGAAAAAGCTTGCTGGCCACGTCGAATCTGCACGTGTCGCCAGTCACGCCAGCGCTTCATAGAAACCTTTCCTCATCACTCATGTCTAATCGCGATCAACCGTCATCGAACACCTTTCTAAAAGCGTAATGCGATAATTTCCTGCTTTTGCTTACTCTATTCACTATTCGAACGGGAAAAAGAAGTTTTTCGTCGCAAGTACGGTTAAAAAGACGGATCATGCGATCGGGCACTTGTTTAACTGCACGGCATTTGCGTGAGCTCTCCCGCGCAACGTTCAAAACATTCAGTGTTGGTCAAACATTCACTGCTGCTAAGCTACAAGTTTCAGCTAGTAGCTCTCGCCAGAGGACTGCCAGAGGAACATAAACTGTGTATATCCCATAGCCATCTCTGTTCGATAGGAACGGGTCGGTAACAATGAAATTGCGGTTGGGTAAGAATGAAAGTTTGCACCGATTGGCTAGCAATCGCAAAGTTGGACGCTCGTAGCTGGAAAAACTGGTTGTGTATAGATAAGCGGTTGGGTTGGCTCGTTCTTTTCTTTCGAATGTGTTCTGTAAATAGCTTATGAGTCAATATTAAGGATTTCTTATACTTCTTTTGACATGTGCGTGCAAATAAGCATAGTGAAATTTCCTTCTGAAAGCCACTGTAGACCGCTTATGGTAACATGGAAACTTGCGTGGACTTTTTTGCATTTGACACTCAATGTTTCTCGAAGTAATCATGACAGTAAAGTTTTGGTTAATAATCCCTAGAATCTTACGAAGAGATATATTTGAAGAAAAGGAAAGAAAATTTACTTTCAAGGAATTTTGTTTCCTTTCTTTCCAAAATTCTGAATTTCGAACATTACGTTAGATTCTAATTATTATTCATTTCAAAACTTTGGTAGAAAGGTTACCGGAAAATACGCAATCGATAAAGGCAATAGACGATAACGCACAAATAGTTACAAATTGTTAAAGAATGTTGCTTATTTCCCAAATTGTAAATTTCGGAAATGTCTTCACCTTAGATTCTAGGTATTATTAAGTTAAAAATTTGGGTCCAAAAATTATCCAAAAATACGCAACAGTTATGAAAAAATCGTTAACGCAGTTTTCTCGTTTTCCCCATTACTGATTGGGGAAAACGAGAATCAATATAAAATAAGAGAAATAACTTGCAGTGTGTTAAATTACGTCAATTGTCGGTTTCATATTTAAATAAAAGCAGAAAATTAGGATTGGAGGTACTAGCTTTCAATACAAGTAGGCAATTTTCGTTACAATACAAGTTTCTAATTACAATTTGTACTCCAAAAATGCTTACATGCTTAGTAATAACAACAAATAAATCAAGATATTAATTTCCATTTTTAGACAAAATACTGTAGTACAAATGTTTCTTTTTTACAGATAACTAGGGGAGGAAATATTCGCAACACTCCAACAGTGAAATGGGTGTTTTTTTAAATTATTAAGAAGAACAGGAGTTTTCGCCATTTTCAGTAGCACGCTATAATAATGCGTAGGGTTGGAATTCGTTAAGAAGAAAATGGAATGACGGAAGTTTTGAGATGGAAAAATTCCTTTCCTCTGACATCAAACTCTTTCCACCCTGGACAGCCATCTCCATAATTCAGTTAATTTTCAAAAGTACTGTCCAACACGGTGCGTTAGACCCTAAGCGTCGCCATCCCAGCCATAACTTGTAACATGTGTTACCATACATGGAAGCCAACCTTGGCCGTTAAAACGGTGGTAGCGCGGGCACGGGAAAGAACTCAAAAAAAAGAAGAAGGAAAGAAGTTACCTGCAACGTGAGTTCACCTTGAAAAACAGCTCCGAAGCATTTTCTCGTCAAACCGGCCTGCACCTTGCTCAGGACCCATTAGGTGAACTCTGCCTTCGTACGACGATTTGCTGGTTAGAAACTCGAACACAAAAACTAAAAGATGGCTTTCTTCCAGACTTTTCGCTTGGCGCTCAAATTTTTGTTCTGAAAGTCCTTTTTCCCTGTCCAGAAAAGGCAATTCTGGCACGAAATTCCCCCAAGCTTCTTTTCTCTTTTGCTTTTTTTTTGCTTTCATTTAGTGGAATACATGGCCAGCGAGTACATTTTACTGGAAGACACTGAAAAAGGTGACTCTACCTTCATTTAACCACTGACTGAACCAATTTGGCACTCGATGGGCGGTTCTTTCCCTCTCCCTTTCTTCCTAACTTGGGTCGATAGGCTCAAGATCCAATACAGTTTCCCTACAAAAGGGGCCCATAAATTCCGCACTTGCCTTCCCTGCCCTTTTTTTCCCACCCTCTTTCGAACAATCCAAAGTAGTAAACCCAAATCTTCATCTCCACTTGATGTCCACGAGCCATAAAAAAAATCAACCACGAGCACCTTTATTGGTGCAAGCCATGGCAGCAGCGCATTTAATTCTTAGTATTGGGTTCCAAATGAAATTTCTTGTTTAAATAGAACACAAAAAATTGATCGAGTAGGGCTTATGCCAATTTTAGTACGTGGTACCCCCGGTAGGAGCGAGCCGCCATTGTTAGAATCAGTATTTACATTAATAGCAATTCACTGGCCACTCTGGGAGTGTCAATTTATTCTGGCAATGCGTGCTTCGAATCTGCGGATTCGCTACTCCCAGTGGAGGGCGCTTATATTTATCAGAGTAGACGGCAGGCATACTTATTTAGGCTTTTTTCCCGCGCAACTTACGATTTTTAGAAGATTTTACTCAAGTAAATGGCGGTGTTGCAGGACTTTATCGGGACTTTTTTTTACTGTTCACCAAATTATTAACTGTGCTTCTATATTGAACAGATAAAACTACAAAGTTCCCAGTCTGAGTAGTTGCGCACATTTGACACATAATCTGGAATTCTGGGTTTTAACTCTTCGCATGTTTCTGCCGAAGGCACACACATCACTACGTAATTTTCTTCGTCATTATCGCTGCTGGAGCTTGAAGAAGTTTCTTCAAGCAAAGCAAGTAACAATTCATCTCTGTTTGGATTCATGTTTCCCGCGCAAACAAACGTACTCTGGATATCCTACTCTGACTTGAAAGACGGGGCAGTCGAGAGTACTCTTTTCACTCGAAACAGAGTGAAATTCCCAGTGAAGGGCGTCATGGAGAGTGATTCCTCCTCTGGCTGGCTCAGTGAAAGATGCTGTCGCTACTCAGAGTAGAAAAGAGTAATCTGGAGTAGCCAGTGAAAATCGCTATTAGCACTGTCAACAGTATACGACCGACGTTCTTATTTTCATACTTTCTTACTAAGCCGAGGCTAACTTACATCAGAAAGATGAAATGTGTAAAATGTTGTAGGTCGAAAACGGAGAGGAAATTCAGCCAATTCAACACCACTTGAACCACAGATGTAAACATCAAATAATAGCAATGGTTCTAACAATGGCGGCTCTCTCCTACCGGGGGGAACTAGGTACTAAGATTGGCATAAGCCCTATAGTTTTCGAGGTTAGGGATGCCAGGCGAAAAAAAAAGCGAAACGGGTGAAAAGAAGATGCAGCTTCCTCTTGGTAGGTTTTCCTATGCGGTTAGGTCTCGTTAATGTGGGTAATGTTGCGTTAACAAGTCTACACTTTATGACGGTGCTTTCTCGCCCTCTTTTGCATCACACAATCCGAGGGTTTTCCCTTTCTACACCAGCCACAGTCCAAAAATAAATAGCAGACCAGATTTTCCCCCGGGTTGGCAGGAAATCGGAAGGGCGGCGATGCGGGAAGTATTGCGGAATGAAATAAACTCTCGTGTTCTTTTATACGAGCATAAAAATTAGGATAAAATACGCGTTAAAGTATTGTACCGTCCTTGTCACGCCCCTGGCCCACCAAACATGACGAGTCACGATCTTTAGTACTATACCTTACTATCCTAAAAAGCAAGAGGACGGTCCTTACGGCGCGGAGGCCATCCAACACTGAATTTTAAGCATACAATAAACACTACGTTAAGAAAATCAGCAATAAAAACCCCACACGAGTACTAAAACCCATGAAACAAGTAAACAAATTAAATATGATATTAAAATTACTGCCCAAACATAAAAAGTAAAGGACAGTATAAAATACGATCGCAATAAAAATATACCCAACATTGTATTACAAAAAGGAAACTATAATTTAAGAGCAATTAATAGAAAAATCCTTAAAACTACATACAATACGACCATTTATTGATTAAGATACGAGTATAAGAAGGTATTTGCAATACCTGAAAATATGGCAAGCAACAAAACTTCAAGAAATAAACAAAAAAGTCATGAAAATCTGAATTTTATATGAGGAGTATTTTTTCTGCTACAAAAGATTATTTCACGGTTCACAGATGGCCAAAAAGGAAGAAGGAAAAGATAGAAAGAAGATAGGTTTATGGCTTCTTGGTCAAGGGCAAAGATGTTTCGGTTCGGTTGCATATAAAATATTTCATTTTAACATCCTGAGTCGCGTCTCCATAGTAAAGCAACGTAGCTAACTTAGCGTCCTTGTTAATAAAAAGGTGAGAAAAGAAATTGCAGCTAAAAAAAAGGCAATGGTAAACACAAAGCCAGAAGTTTTCTCCTTATGCCAGTGAAGGATGTTGACGAAGTGAACCTTGGCCCACAATCTTTGCATAAGGTCAGAACGCTCGTCACGAAAAAGCGCTAAGAAAAGGAAACTCGCCGGCGCCGGGCGGCCAGAACTTGCTAATTACGCCATCTTGGCGCTCTTGCGCCACGTGCGACATTTTCGCTTCATTTGCGCGCTTCACATCGCAATTTCGCGATCCAAACTGGCTGCAGCCTTCAGAACTGGCTGCAAAGCTTCCAATAAGTCCCATCGATCAATGAAAACATCAATGACAGGCCTGAAAGATCTATTATCTGGTTGGATGGATAGGAAAACGTACAGGATATCCCATTACCACGGATTTTCCTCTTTTTTTTTGGCCCTTTTCCTTCTTTTTGTTTTGACAATGGGCTATGTTTCCCCTTTTTTAACTTCCAGGATATGAAGGAAAACGGCACTAGGTACTAATCTCAGGTTTTTTATAGACGCAATCAGTCCCTGGAAGGATGCTATCAAGGATCTTTACCTTGATCCTTGATAAAACTCTGCTACGTGAACGATAGCGTACAGTACCGTGTACCCATCCAAAAATAAATGTATACAAGATAAAACAAAAAAAATAAAACAAAAGGGGCAAAGACTTGACTAATACTTGACTAACTTGGCTAACACGAAAATCCTGAATAGGCAACAATGAACTCTATTATAGAGAAGGAATCTGCTTAGTCGCTCCGCGAGCTTTTCATTGCTACCCACACTGTAAAAGAATGTGTAAATTTACAATTGCAGCAAAAAATTATAAGGACTTTACTGTAAAAATACTTTTAAAATGTTTTCTACAACAAATTCGTGGTTAAAAATCAGTTTTGTAAGAATTTTTACAGTGAGGTCCTTTTAATTTTTTGTTGCACAACGAATCGCTGTAAATTCACAAAAATATTTGTTTACAGTGCAAGTAAACACGTTTATTTAGATTTTTTAAAAAAAGTTATCTATGAGAATATTCAGTATTGTGCATTTACCATTTACGTGAAATGGGTTATTAATTGTTGCTCTAATACCATGTGTTTACAACGAGACCTTTTCCTTTGACCTGGCTGTGGATTACACGAATAACTGTGCCATTTTACCCCGGTACTGACTCGTTTATTGCTGTGATGCGCGGGAACCACAAAAGTAAAGAAAGTCACTGAGGCTCGTGTCCCAGAACATGTCAAGGTGGACAAGGCAATTCACCTATTCTCAACTGGAACAATTAGAGTCCCAAATGTCTTTGTTCTCCTTTTTCAAGAGTATTTAATCTCTTTTGCGAATTGAATGTATTGCCATAATTTTTTTAGATCCTTTTCTTTTCCAACTTCTACCTTTCGATTGATTTTAACAAAATGCCCTTGTGAATACTGAAAAAACACACACCGTGGAATTTATTTAGTCATAGATGAGGAAAAAGAGTCCTTTTTAGTAAACAAGTGTATGTACGCTGTAAAAAATGTGAATTTACAGCGCAGCAAAAAAAATTATAAGGACTTTATTATAAAAATGATTTTAAAATGCTTTTCTACCACAAATTTGTGTTTTTTACATTTATTTTTACAGTAAAGCCCTTGTAATGTTTTACTGCACAACGAATCATTGTAAATTCACAAAATACTATCGTTTATAAACATCGAAATCGTCAAAATCGAACAATCGACGTGGTTCGTCTTTAAACTTTTAAATAATAAATGAAGATTGATAGTAATTCTAGGATTGCAATATGCACTCGATTCTTGTTGTATTATGTCTATTACACTGTAAAAAAATCTTTCGTGAATTTACAGTAATTCGTTGTGCAGCAAAAAATTTTAAGGATTTTTACTATAAAATTGCTTATCAAATATATTTTTTAAACACAAATTTGCTGTAGAAAAATGTTTTTAACATATTTTTGCAGTTAGAGTCCTTATCATTTTTGTACTGTACAATGAATTACTGTAAATTCTAAAAAAATTAAACAGTGTACATAATGCTATTTGTTATTTTACCTACTCGCATTTCTTTGCGTACGATTTTTCACTCGCAACAGTGCAAGATGATATAAAGCTAAAAAACAAATACAGAAAGGAAAGTAGGCTGGGACCAAAAAATTGGCTATGCGGCCGCAGAAAACACTGAAAATTTCCTTTTGTAGGAAAAAACTCAACGGTCTACTTCCTGCAACTCTCCCAACTTTTTTTAGCTCCTTTCTTTTCCATACTGACCATACACACACACTACATACCTCTCGGTGTCATGTGTAATAAAAATGTTTCAATAAAGTCCGAAATCCATCCACGTGGGATTGGGAGTACGCCACGTGGGAAAAAAAAACATTCTCTTACCAAGGAAACTCAACCACATACGCCATTTCTTTCCTTTTTTTTCGGAGGTCTCCTAACATCCGTTTAAGTACTAAACATACTTTACTTTTGTTTCCGCTTGACACACTTAAAACCCCCCAGTGAAAATAAAAGAATTCTACCCCAGAAAAAACGGTCCCAAAAATGCGCTCATTTTTTTCTTTCTTTTTTTGTGGCTCAGTATTTTGGTTTCGGTTTTCATTCCAACACCCTTCGATCAATATTAGCTCGTATCGGTCAATAGAAAGGCTCCTCAAGCTTGACTTCCCCTTCAATTGGGGTCTTACCTCAACCATTTTGGGGTCACTTTAGCCCCTTTCCCCCTCCAACTCTCTTTATTTTTGTTTTTATACTTTGATAGGACTAAGACAATTTGAAAAATGGACTCAATGAGATGTTTCCTCTGGACTAGGTCAAATTCCGTGCCTCGATTTCACAACAGGCCCATCCCTCTTCTGCACTGTCCTGTACACGTACCCCGTACGTAGCAATCTGCCGAGTATGCGAACAATAGATCGACGTGAGCGATAAACGACCTACGGCCCATTGCCATCGTCAGGCAGCAGATCCCTAATTAGCTTTGCCTTTCTCAAGAGAAAATCGTTCGAAGACAAAAGAAGCGATAACCAAATCCTCCCCAAATCGTTAATTTATGAGCTTTGGGCCCAGACTCACCATCTCGTCGAGTGAGCGGAGATCATTGGTAACGACTTGCGGAAAAGGTCCATAGGGTCCCAGCATCTCATCATCCTCATCTTCTTCGTCTTCTCGTTGGGCGTGATCGCCTTTCGCGCCCTCTAAGGTGTCGGCTCCGTCTCCAGCCTGGTTTTGCTGCTCGCGTGCTTGGTCGCGGGCTAATTCGCGATCGATCTCGGCTTCGAACTGAACCAACAAGGGCGCCAACATGCCGAACTTGGCCCCCCGGCGCGCCACTTCCAGCAGACAGAGAATGAAGCTCTTTTCGTTTTTCCGGAGCACCAAATCGTCCGTTTCGAAAAGTAAACACTGGTAGATCCCCAACTGTTTGCACCACTGGATGAAATTGTGCACGTTGTCGCGTGCGAAAAACGATCCCGCCTGTTTTTTTTTTGTACGAGAGAAAAACATGTTTGAATTCAAATTTTTGTTTGCTATTTTATACGAAGATATAATTTTGCTATTTAATATGAAAATATAATTTTGCTATTTAATACTAATAATAAGATATGAAAGAAAACCTTGACAGTTTTTATTCATGGCAGAAGTAGTAAAAGATTACGATTTAATAATAACATTTTATACTTTTTTTTTATTTCGGTTCCCAACGTAGGCCATTTTACTACTTTATAGTAATATTTTAGTATTTAATAGTAATATTGTAATACTTGATAGTAATATTTTACTACTTAATAGTAATATAAAATAGTAATATTTTACTATTTAATAATAATATATAAAAGTTATATTTTACTATTTGATATTAAAACCTTGACAGGTTTTATTTCATATCTTTTCGGTTTCATTTGACTTTTTTCTTTCATTTCTTCTCTATGACGGTAACGTTGGTACTTCTGAATTTTGATTACTGAGTCTAGGCCTTAAACAAGACTGATTTGTTCTACAATCGGGTGGCTATTTGAAGGAAGTTTTGATATAGGTCGGGCGAGGTTAATTAGAGGTCTTGGGGCCAGAGTCAGGTCAAGGTTGGGCTCAGGCCAATGGTTAGGTCAAAAGGTTAAGATTACTAGGTTTGCACTACACTAAAATGGCCTAAAATATTTTATGTATTTTGTACAGTATTTTTCCTTTTTATTTCGCTCCTTGTTCGTTAATTATTTTAGCATTTCTCGGGATGCCCTTCCCATAATGTAAGTTAAACTGTCTAACCATCAAAGTTGGACTCTTCAACGTTGTTTTGGCAAATGGTACAATGAAACGCATGCAATTTGCATACAATGGATGTATACAAAGTCGAACGGTCGTAAAAAGTCCGCTGTGCGTTGAACAAGGGCTTTATCTCTTTATAAAAGTTGTTATCGACAGTTCTCGTAAGTTCTTTCTTCCTCTATTGCATTTTCGACGAGAACTTTGACCCACAAACCCTTTTGCGGGGCCAAAGGCGGCTCTCTATCAATAATCGGGTCCGTCGATAATAGAAGGTACAGTACGCTCTTTTACCTTGACGTCTGTGCGGTACGTGACATCACGCGAGGGAATCTCCATATGTGCAGAAAATTTTCGTCTCTTGGCCTGTTGTTCGAGTTCATAGGCCGCTGCGGTCTGACGCACGTTGTTGGCATGCTAGATAACAATACGGAGAAAATTAACAGAATTATCACAACGTCCCGTTTTCACTACATACATAAAAATTAATATTACGTGCACGAAAATAAAGAAAGATTCCGTAAAACACAAATCTAGAAGGCACACGTCTTAGGGCTTAAAGCTTCTAGCTAAGGAACCGCTAGGGGCGCCACTGTAGTAGCCGTCCTCTGTTGCTGATGTGTTAAAATATAAAACGACGGGACAAAAAACGCGTAAGACATTCCGGAAGACGCCTGGCTAGTAACTTCAATTCGTTTGTGAATACTTTCGTAAAGCACGCAAGGTTATTCAATAAGAATGAACGTGTGAAGCGAAAATGGCACCAATCATGGCGGCATAACAGCAACAGCTTTAACTAGTACAGTACATGGTTGCGTTAAAGGAGATGGCAAAGGATCCATAACCTTCTGGTACGGTAAACAGCCTGACGTAACAATGAATTTCGGCACTGGGCAACAGCGCGTGCCAAACGTAAACTTTTCTTTTCCCTAAAGACTAAGCGTGGTATAGGGGAAACGGCGTCCGCGATTTCGCTCCAATTAATTAGTATTTCACGAAACTATTCCAACAGTAAAGTTTGGGATTGTAATATCTAATGCACATCGTCGAGTTATTCTTTAAAAAAATTTCGTCAATTTGTAAAATGCGAATCAAACTTCAATTTCGGAAAAGGCATTTTAAGTATACGGCCTCAAGGTACAAGAGTCATTGTTTTTCTAATTTTATTGGCAAACTGGCATTTAAATCCGCCGCTTAGTTTCGAACTTATCGCTTAAATAGTTTCCCGGAATTTCCTAGGAGACAACTCCAAAATTAAACGTCAGATTTGAATTCCGTTTTCGTTCAAAGCATACTTTCAGGCGGCGCTAGTGAAACTTGCGTTCAATGGTGGAAATACCTTTTCTGCAAAAAAATTGCAATTTAATTCATTTTACAAATTTACAAAGAACGTTCCAAAGAAAGTCTCAACGACGTACACTAGATATAACCATCCAAAACTTTACTGTTGAGATTGTTGAACGAAAAACTGAGTAGTTTTAGCAAAATCGCTGACGCCGTTTAGCATATGATTAATATTCTACTTGCCAGCCATCGCACAAAACACAAAATATCCAGCTCCATGAATAAAAAAATTCAAGCCATCCAGTTGCCCTACAAACTTTGAAACAGTTTTTACCTCC
Organism: Triops cancriformis; assembly: GCA_020615345.1. Taxonomy (NCBI): domain Eukaryota; kingdom Metazoa; phylum Arthropoda; class Branchiopoda; order Notostraca; family Triopsidae; genus Triops; species Triops cancriformis. Next base: position 176,118 of record JAHZNP010000065.1, on the reverse strand, counting down.
CACGAGACGTTTTAAGGCTTTAACTGAAATTTGCATTGTCATTCCATAACGTGACTTCTATGATAATAAAATCCAAACATTAGAGTAGAGGATCAGTCAACACAGTCTTTGGCTCGCAACTGAGCTCTGGCTCCACTTTAATGTTCAGAACTGATTGGGTGCAAACTGGTTGGGGTTTAACCCCGTCCTGACATCGACTTTGTCCTCCACAAATTGAGGACAACAATTGGAAACCCGTCTCATTAGCTGCACACAATACAACTTCATTTCCATATATACAAAGTCACACACGCTCCCAGACTTAATTTTCCCCATCCTGCTTCGTTGCTAATTCGTCCTTCCCTTTCCTTTCCCCCCTATCTTCTTTCTTAGGCAACTCTACACGTCCTTTTGGACTTGTATATTCTCCCTACATTCTATGGCACGCATGTTCGTTGGGCGATTAGATGGGAAGGCCAAGGTTGCCCCAGGACTCGAGACATTCAATTCAGTCCCCCTCTAATGATTAGGACTAGCCCAACGAGATAGAAAAGGAAACGGTGTAGAACAGTAGTAAAAGCTGTCTTGTATCACCGAAAATGGAATGAGGAGGTCAGCCAGACCTTGACAGTGACTAAATATGGGTCATAAGGTCTCCTGCGTCGTTTTCTTCGACGTTTTCACCCAACTCCCCCCTGCTAGCCTAGGCTCTAAGGCCACTTGATACTCTTTCTCTTGTTTTACGTTGATCGAATGGGAGAAAGGACAAAATTGGGTGAACGATTTTTCAATAAATGTTGCATATTTTTCGATTCTTTATCGGCCAAAATTATAAAATTAATAATACTTGGAATTTAACGTAGATAAATTTGCAAAATACTGAATTTTGGAAAAAAGTAAAAAATTCTTTGAACAATTGTAAATTATCTTTGCCTTTTTTCAAAGATATCTTTACGAAATATTCTAGTGATTATTAATCAAAATTTTACTGTCAGGATCATTTCAAGAAAAAATTGCGTGATAAATGCGAAATAGCCCATACAATTTTTTCATGTCATCGTCCATAAACGCATGCTAAAAATCGTCAGCTATTTCACCAAAACTACTAAATATTTCATGAAACAATCTCAACAGTACAGTTTTGAGTCATAATATCTAGTGCATATCGTCAAGATTTTCCTCAATTTGTTAAAAAGCGAGTCAAATTTTGAGTAGTTTTATTTGCAGAGAAGCAATTTCAAAGAATCAATCGCAATGTTCAGTAAAACCATTCAAAAGTATTCCTTTAACGGAGAACGGAATTTAAACCTAGTTTTGGAGTTGTCACCTAGGACATTTCTGATAACTATTTAGGTGATAACTTCATAACTATCCGAAATTTGTATCCCCTTTCTGCCAATGAACTAGCAAAACGGTGCTTTAGTGAATCGTGAGGCCGGACATTTAAAAATTTGCGCGGCTATTAAAAATACTTTCCTAAAAAAGTTTAAATCCGATTCACTTCTACAAATTGACTAAGAACATTTTAAAGAAAAACTCGATATACACTAGCTATTACAATCCAAAATTGGACTCTTCAGATTGTTTAATAAAATACTGAATTATTTTGTGAAAATGGCTGACACCATTTAGCATGTGATTCTAATGCTCTCCTGCGCCGTTTTCTCTGAAGTTTTCACCCCCTACTCTAGCCTAAGTTTTAAGAAATCTAAACAAGATAAAGCTTGAAGCTAATAGATCTTTTATTTATTTATTAAAAAGCCCTCAGCTACTTGTAAACACCAAGCGAAGGTTGGGTTAAAAAGTGCTTGAAACCCCGTTCCAGACAAAGGGAGGTACTGTTTTCTCTTCGAGTGGGGTGGAGTGAGTAACTTGATCAATCCTGGGCTTAAATGCATATGTTTACCACACGGCAATCGGCTTTGATGACTGTTCCAACCGCTAGCGAAAGCTGGAAGGCTTCAATTCCCCACTTGTTTAGGTTCTACTGGCCTGCTTTTTGCATATTTCGACGCTGAAATGTGTTGGGGGAAAATCTTCTTCGGCACATTCGTTGTGCCAAAGGGTGTATAATTTAGAAGCCAACTTGGAGCGAAACAGATTGACATTCTCTTAACATTTCCAGCTCTGGGCTGCGCTCGCATTGATATTTGTACGACTGGAAAAGTTGAAAGGGCCGAGACCCATCGTTCAAGTTCCCTAAAAGCCTTTACACTTGACGTTCCATCTTTCTCACACATCCGTACTTCCATCCCTACAACCATGTATTGACTCCGTAACTTGTCCATCTTCATCTTGACGAGACAAACACCCTCGTTCACAACCAATTGAGACTCGGCATGTTTCACTCTTGGACGAAATTACTGGACGTATGTAAAGTTGTTCTCTAATGTATCGAATGTGCAGCTTTCGTCCCCCTTAAACGAAACACCACGGCAACAACCTTATTTTAAATAGCTAAATGCACGAATATTTGCATGTATGGCGTCTTTTAGGACTCGACAGCCACATCGGAATAATATTCTTGCGCAATAATGAATGTTCCATGCCATGCCATTCCTACTATGGCAAAATCGAACTGCCTAAGCACAGCACGTTCCAAGTACTGAGAATGGGAACATTCATTGTTGCCCAGAGTAGTTTGCACAGTCGCCGTACGGCTCTGGCGATGGAAACATTCGTTGTTGGTCAATGCTGTGCGTTTAGGCTACGGTGCACCTCAGCGTGGTATAGGGGAATCACATGCTAAACGGTGTCAGCGATTTTGCCCAAATTACTCAGTATTTTGTTAAACAGTCTTGACAGTAAAGTTTTGGATTGTAACATCTAGTGCACATCGTCGAGTTTCTGTTTGAAAAGTTTATAAACAATTTGTAGAATGCGAGTCAAATTTAAACTTTCTTTTCGGAGAGGCATTTTTAGGTATACGGCCTCAAGGTACAGGAAAGCACTCTTTTCTAACTTTATTGGCGTATATTAAATTCAAATGCGACGGTTAGTTTCGGTTGATCATTTAAATAATTTCCTGCAATTTCCTAGAAAAAAAATTCAAAAATAAATGCCGATTTTGAAGTACGTTTTCCGTAAATTAACGCTTTCAAAGTAGCTCTAATTTAGCTTCCGATCGAATGTTTGGAATTGTTTTTCTACATAGAAAAATAATTGACTTTGACTCGTTTTCCACAAACTGATTAAGAAATTGAAGAATTCTCATACACCTACTTTCAAACGTACTGTACATACTTGGATGTCGTTTAATAATTGATATAATTACTAACTTGATCGCATCCATTTATCTAAATGGCACACTTTAGAACGGAGGCTTCTAAAAAGCTGAGTAAATTACCCCCAAAGTGGTAAAAGCGGCATTTCTTTGGGTAATGACAACCTGATATGTCGTGATGAAAAAAAAACTTCTAATCAGCAATACTTGGACAAAAGAATGAAAAGCATACAAAATACTGCCCTAGATATCCATTGTTTCATTCTTCCCTTTTCCCGCCTTCTTTAGACTTCGGATTCAGGTGTTCATACCTCAATTAGCTTAATTAAACTCTTTTACTTAAACAGCATCTTTCATTGAGAAATAAAATAAGAAATCACCAATTTCTGGTGGGTTTTCTATTTGCATTAAATTGTAAAAGTTGTGAAAAAGTGATTTAGACGTCGTTTTCAGGTGTCCATACCTCAATTAGCTTAGTTAACTCTTTCACTTCAACAGCATCTTTCATTGACAAATAAAATAAGAAATCACCCATTTCTGGTGGATTTTCTATTCGCATCAATTGTAAAAGGTGTGAAAAAGTAGGTGGGGTGACGTGGGGAAGGTTCGCTAAACGCAAGATCGTTCGCAACGAGCTGTGTAATAGCTTGAAACAGCTGTGTTAACTATTGCATTTCAGTAATAATAAGGAATGTGTGCCAGAGAAAGAAAGGGAAAGGAAGAGGAAGAAAAACCCAAAACAAAATCTCGTTTTACAAGGCAATTACGCGTTTTTCTTCCCCTCCCCTCTTTCACCTATCAGTTCCACGTTCTACTCTCCATTACCCCTACTCCTTACATCGTGTACTACGCGTGTGTGTGTATACGACGTAATGAGAGGAAGCGTATGCCTAGCCACAAATTCAGGTTAAGACAACAAGCTTCCACAACGGAAGCTGCTGAGCATACGAATCCACTTCCCCTCTGTCTGGCACTCGAACCCAAAAAGTTCCTTGTCACTAGTCAAAATCGCTTCTCCAGCATTTTCGAAACTTGGCCGAAGCTTGCAAAAACAAACAATAGCTTCTCAGCCTCTTCAAAAGCTTCTTCTTTTCCCAGTACCTCGTACTTTCCCCAATTTTCAACCCCAAGCGACTTTGAATCTCTTCATCCCTATCGACGAAAGAAAAATCTCATGAAAAGGCAAATTCTGCAACAAAGGCACGTATTCTATTGTTGGAACCCCAAATCGAAAAGCGACTAGGTTCTTGGCACAAGGATTTTCGAGAGATATCGGGGGGGAAATTCAATATTGATTAAAAAGATGCTTTTTTGGCCTTACTCGACATAAAGCGACGCCGTCTTCCAATTTTTCCATAAAATTATCCACGTGGATGTCCAATTCCGGGTACAAGGTCTGTAACCATTCGGCTAAATCTTCCTTCATGGCGTACAAATACTCTTCCGACGATTTGAACGGCTTGAAAGGACGCGGTTCGAGCAACATCACGTGGTTCTCGCCGCTCACGTGGATTTTCTCCAAATTGGCCATGTTTTCCGTGAAGATTCCGCCTACGAGAACAATTCCAAATTAATCATCAAGAATTTCCTGAAGCCTTCTCGAAGAAATTCCTTAAATAATTCTATATAAGACACTACTAGATGGTAAAGCATTTTTTTATTCTACGCATGAAAAACACTTCCTAATTATTAAAATGATTTTTTTATACTTGTAAAGCATTCTGTAAAGAATTTCCTCTAAGAAGTTCCCAAATAATTTCTGTATAAGATAGTACTAAATGGTAAACCATTCTTTATTCCACGCAGGAAAAAAGACACTTCGTAATTAAAAAAAATCTTTAAAGAGTAAAGAATTCTGTACATTATGTAATCCATTGAATAGCTGAAGTATTCTGTATTTCGAAAATAATTAAAGTATTTTCTAAAGAACTTAAGTATTTTCTAAAGAATGAAAGTATTTTCCACAGAATTAACGCATTTTGTAAAGAATTAAAGTATTGTTCTAAGGTATTAAAATATTTCTACAGAACTAATGTATTTTCTGAAGAATTAAAGTATTTTTGAAGAATTAAAGTATTTTCTAAAGACCTACATTATCTTCTAAATTACTAAATAAATAAGGGAATTGAACAAAGAACTCTCCAATTTTTCAAAATGTATTAAATCGTGGCAAAACTGCCCGTGAGCTATCCATTTGCCAAAAACTGCACGGAGTATCGATTAAAAGCAGCGGTGAGCAACTTGTAGCAAAAACACATCCGAACCTGTCGGCGCCGTAATTATTGCAAAAGCAAAGACTGGTTACCAAACTCGTCTGCTCGTCCAAATTGCACAATCAACGCAAGAAAATTCGGATAAAAAATTACGACACATTACCTCGTAAGTTAAACTTCCTGTCGCACGTTATCAACTTTCTTTTTTTTTCACCCAGTCCAGATTACGTCACTGACACATTCCTACAGTACTACTTCACTAAAATCAACATGAAAAAAAAACTTGCGTAACTCTTCGGTAATTCCTTAACATCCGCTAAACCCAAGTAATCTTCAACTGCCCCAAATTCCTTAGTTAACCAACACGCTTCACTTCCACAGACAGCCTGCTTGGCACACGTACACGTACTAACGTACCTCGCACTGTACTAGTACTAGTACGTACGCCAGTCCCCAACTGACTGCTCGATTTGATGGACTACGGTCTATCTCTTAAATTAATGCAAAAGCTTTATCACTTCCCAGCATCCCTTCCCCAAGTCACCGCCCCCTCCCTTTCCCCATCAAGCTCCGCCTCCCGAAAATTTGCGTAGCCCTCTCTTCTTTCTTTCTTTTCTATTCTTTTTTTTCTAAAAAAGGGATGTCTACCTTCTAGCCCGAAGAAGACGGAGAAGTCAAGGCTACATGACCACATATGGTCCTTTTTTTGTATGTGTGCTTCAGCCATGTCCCGGTCTGGCGACGGACGTGTGTGTGAGTGTGTGTTTTCTGCACTATGTGTCGTCTTTTAAGTCGCAAAGCAGGCGCCGTCGCTCTTTCTCGGGCTATTGATCGGACAGACAAGAAAACCCGGGCCCAACAAGCTTTGACCTTGCTTTTGGGGGCTCGGGATACCTTTAACCATCTGAAATGTTGCCTCAGCAGAGGAAAATGTGTGTCACGCCATGACGTTTCGCTTCGTGCTAAAGAACGCGCTCTAGCTCGGTTTTGTCTTCATTTTCGAGCCATTTCGGATTTCGACACTTGTGTGTGTACGCAATATTACGCTGCACAGCCAAAAAAAGAAACAGTAAGAAAAGGAAGAAAGTGTGGACGAAAGAGACAGAAGAGGACAAGCCAGGCATTTTTTTCTTTCTTTTGATTTTTTTTTCGGCGAACACACTTGCGTTCACACCTAAAATTAGGACTAGGGCACTTAAAAGACACACAAAAGTAAAAATGGAGAGAAAAAAACTCGCCACACATCAGGTTTCTCTTGGCAATAAATCGGCAAAGCTTGGTGGAGTTTCTGGGCCTTTTGTGGCTTATGGAGAGAGAAACTTGAGGAAAACTCTCGGCCTGCGGTTTTTTTTCATAGGTAAGAATAGAACACCACACGTTTATATGGACGTTCGAAACGCAAAGTAGAGCATACTTTGCGTTTTGAGAGAAATATTCGGCATTTTTATGAGACTGGCTGGGAAATTAGTAGTCTTGAAAAAAAGAGAACGAGATCATAGAAAAAAGTTAGTTATTCATCTGGACAAACCACTTTCTCATCTGTTGGTGTGAATATTTTACATCCCTGGCACGTAAACCGACTTGAATCAATATGACAGAGAGCGAAAGTGCCAATACAATACAAGAGGATTAATAAGGACATAACACGAAACAAAAGTGCCCAAAGCCTTAATAAACCAACGCTTAGAAAGTCCCTTTCCCATACAAAGCTAACGAATTACTATTTCGATGAACTGTAAAAAAATTATTCCTGCTTCAAACCCCAAGAAAAAAGCTAAAAATGAATAATTATGATACATAATTTTATGAATAAAAGTTAATAACACCAAATAACTATGTAACACGAAACAAATGTACTAAAATTCCAAGAAAAAAGGGAAAGAATCAATTAAATAAAACTGAACCTGCTTAAAACTCCCAAGAAAAAAAATAAAAACAAATTACACGAAAAATATAAGAAAAGTAAATGAATGAACAAAACTGAAGAAATGAATGAAGTCAAATTATCCTATTCGCTCCACTTTCCTCCTTTTCGTCCAATTTACCCACCCCCTTTAAACAGTTTGTCTTCCTCGGCTATTCGAACGCGTTTTACGTCACAATAATACATAACCAGGATCTGTAACGCAAACAAGGAAGCCACAAACGAACGCAGAAGCATTTAATCCCCTTTTTCCCAACATTACTAGGATTACGCTCCAAACTCCCCCGAAAAAGATTTGAAAAACGGTTTCGGGAGGGGTGTGGGGGGCGCAAGCTCAATCCAAGCGTAACAAAGGAACAAATGTGGGTGCGGTTAAACCTTTTAACTAAATTACAAATTTAATTGTCCTCACATGTGTTAAGTTTCAGGAGCCCTTGGCAGAAAGGGGAAAAATTTGAAAAAGACGAAAAAACGACACCGGAAATGCTCTAATTTCGATCCGAGTAGACACACGATTAATAGCTAACATGTGCGCCAGTTCTCGTCGGTGGACCCCAAAAATCTCGCTAATTCACCCTTAGTCCATCGCAGGGATTAGTTGAAAAAGACCAACCAACCCCTTTTTGGGGAAGAGAGTTTCATCACTCAGACACACACACACCCCCTCCCACACATGCCACAAACCCATGTTCTCATCTTCGTTGCTTAATTTACTCCTCCCCCTTCATTAGACAGTCTGACTATCGTTTATTTAGGCTGGTACCCCCGGATTCGCAGGAAATCTCGGCCCCAATTGTTTTCCTGTCAATATCCACTGCTTTTCGGTCAAACCTTTGCTTGCCAGCGACTTCGTTTCTATGTTCAAACTCCAATTATGCCAACTTGATATTGTCTTGCTAAACTGGTTACGACATGTCTAGATTCTCCAAATTACTAACCTACATTCTGGCCAATGTCAAGAAAACTTTCTTATACCACTAACATCTTTTAACATTAAAATTAACATCTTAAATAATAATAATAATAATAATAATAATAATAATAAATGGTTTTAAATCTTTCGTACATCTCTAACGTCTTTTCTTTGCATTTATATTATTTGTTTCAAGTAAAATACTAATACTACTACTACTCCTACTACTACTACCACTACTACTACTAATAATAATAATATAAGAATATTATAATACGAATACTAATAATAATGACAATAATAGTACTAATACTGTCGGCAAAGAGCCTTGCTCACGCTGAATTAAAATGTAAAAAATAGCACTAATACTAACAATAATAATAATATTCTAATTGAAATGTAACGAAAGTGAGAGCTCGGGAAAGGAAACAACGTCAATGATGACAACGAGTAGCGCTTTACAATTGTACAATAATGATTACAATTTGTACTTCGCTTCTTTCACGTCGGCGTACCCCGTTTTCACAAACAGCGTTGTGTCCTGTTTTGCGTTGTCTGTTCTATCGAAAGTCGCCACGTTTGCAGTTCTATTTGTTATTGGTACTTTGCATTGGTCGCCAGCTGTCTGGGATTTGTTTAGATTTTACGACGTCCAGACGAAAATCTTTTTCTCTCCTTTCCTTTTGCCCGAGTATATGGGAGACTTCGAAAATGATCTCTCTCTCTCCAAACACTTTCGCTTTCAACCCGTTAAGTTTTATCCTATGCAGAGCGGACACATTGGCACGCATTACATATCCTGCCCGCAAGTGCAATAGAAAAAATAATAAAAATAATATTAAAAAAAAAAGAAAACGAAAGGGAAAACGGACCCCATGCGGTGTTTTTCAAAGAAGGTTGGGTGGAAGGGGGCGTTGAGGGGGATATTACATACAATATGCATAAGAGACATACTTGAGAGCACGTGAACCTTTTTCACGGTTTAGCAGCTTTAACCGGGCTTGCCAACCCCTCGTGGTTTAAGGATTTAGGGGGGTGGAGAGGGTTAAAAATTTGTAATAGTAATTAGGTAGTCGAAAGAAGGGGGCTTCCCCCGGCACTGTAAAACGCCGCCGCCTGGTTTCCCTTTCAGTGACTATTTTTTTTAAACGAGCAGACGGATTTGCAATTGAGATCTTATTTATTGCTTTCAGATCCGCTAATGAAGGATGACGTGGGTGAATCGTGAACGAGAGTAGCTAGTGACACACAGGTAATTAACTTATCGACTGTATAAGAAAGGAAGATGATGAAGATTGGTAGGAGAATCTTACCGGACGGAATTAGCCGGCGCTAAAATAAATGAGGCGAATGGGAAGAAGAATGGTTATATTCAATTCTTGGTGTTGTTTTCACTGTTTAGGCCATAATAGGTATCAGGAAGACGTTCAACTCAGGAAGGGAAAGAACGTTTTACACAAACAAACACTCGTACGGAGACTTCCCAGTCGTCTGCGCGCACGGACTTGCGTCACACACGAACGAAGACTTCTACTGAGTCTTGGTTTAGCAAGGCAGTAGCTATTCAAAGTCCTGTTTGTATATTAGCCCGCGTGGGGCAGCACCGTATTGTACTCAGGAAAATAGACAAGGGAGTTACTACCAATGACCACTTGAGGCAGCATTGTACACACCCAGGGCTTCGCCATATATTTTATACACCCCTCACCACAGCCCCTCACGGAGCAAGTTGCTGACGGCGCTCGTTACGAGGCAGCACTGCAAAGAGGGCCTTTTCCTTGCGAAAATTCATAAAACCCTTTCAAAGAATAAAAACTGTGTTTCTGTCAAATCATGTACTTCTACAAAGAAATGATGACAAGCGAGAAAAAATGAGGCATATATACTCCAGTGATTGTTTATCTGATGTAGTGTGTTAATTTCTTCGATGTCAATGTTAAGATAGAGATAAATTCCATATTTCGAAAAACGACAATAAGATCTTATGAGTTTATACATTATCGAGGATACGGTGAAAACTCGACGTCTGACCAACCAGCTTCCACATCTTCGATGCCCTAGAAAACAAACGGATTAACTTCTTGACGTCTCCGTATTTTATTTTGTATTTTTTGGTGTGCAAACGGACCATTTTGTACCACAGTCCCAATAATTAATTCAATTTTAATGTGTTTTTAATTATCGCGTACATTACAGTATTCCAATTAGGCGTTTCAAACAAATCTTACTTCTTCCTCGGATTCCGGTACATCTTCCGCCTCCAGCTCGGAAGAATGGCCCAAACTGCCCACCATTGCCGTTTCTAATCGATTACTGGCCTCTAGGGCTTTTGTATTGGTAGGATCCAAGCTAAAATGGACGTATTTCATCACCAAACTGAACTGAACGATTGTCCAATACCGCCATCTTGCAAGATGTAACGTGTCACCATATTCTGAGTCACCACGACGTCTTCTCCCGCCGTTAAGTCTTTATCGCCCAGAAGGGCAGGAACAAACGTCACAGTTACCCAAATATGGTAACGATCCATTTCTGCAAGACGGTGGTACTGGCCAGTGGGTCGCGTAACTTCATAAGAGAAAAAATATGATTTCGCGAATGAATCATGGCTTACGCTAGGGCGCGGGTGAAATGGTCCAATCCTTTGTCTTTTTCACCAAGACACACGTACAACTCTCCTAACAAATGATGCGCGCGCCCTGAAGGCTTGCAAGCGATATGTTTTTTGAGAATATCGATGGCTGAAGTCTGTTTCCCCGCCTATACGAGAAAAATAAAAAAATCCGCTTCACGTCGTATTCTCTTTGAATTCGCGGATGTTTCATCTCGCTTTCCCCAAGTTCGTTACCTGCACAAGAGAATTTACCAGCAACTCCACGGCAGGCCAATGAGCCGGGTCTAATACAATAGCCTTCTCCAGGATCGATCTTCCTTTGCTTAACGTGGCGGAATCCATCAAAAGTACTGAAGCGTACAGCTGGAATTCAAGACAATTAAATCAGTTCCAAGCTACGCCAAACCGGAGAACATTACCGTAAGAGATCGAACGTTATGTCCTACAGTTTGCAAAGCGTTCGAAGCCACATGTATCGCTTCTTTCAACCTTTGCATCGACGTATAACATTCCACTAAGCCTCGATACGTTTCTAGTCGGTGGGCGGACAATTGCAAAGCTTCCCTGAACGAATTGAACAATTCCCCAATTTAAAAAAATATATTATTTTTGAAGCAGCGCTGACATACCGGTAATGACTCACTGCTTCGGTGTATTTCTTCATATCCTGCAAGACATTGGCTTTCAACAACAGCGCTTCTATATTGGTTGGCGAGGCTGTGCAAGCCTTATGGGCTAAGTAAAGCGCCCGGGTGTGCTTTTTTTGCAACAAGCTGGCGTAGCCAATAGCGACCCATCCTTCGGGCCTGGCTTCATTGATCGTGACGATCCGCGTCGAGAGAGTCTCCAACTCGGCTGCTTTCTTCTCTTCGTACAAAATGGTCGCGAGCAAGTCCATCCCCTTTAGGTGTAATGGATCGATCGCCTCAGACTAAACAAACGACAAGTTACCACAAACTCGATAGTCCTTGAAGGAAATAAAAAAAAAAGATAAGAAACAAGGAAAAATAGGCCCAACCCGCTGAAATAAGTCCAAGGCGCAATTGGCGCTTCCAGCCATGTAAAATGAAGTCGCTAAGGATACTAGTAAAGGTACGTTTTCTTTCATGGGTGCATGTTTTAGGGTTTTGTATGCTTCAGCAAAGTCACGTGAATATAGCGACAGTTGTCCTTTGATCCAATGCTCCAGCCTAGGGGGGGAAATCCTGTATTTATAGGCATTTGAGGGATTTGACAGTCAATATTACCACATCAGGTGAGGAGGCGGAGGACTTCCGTCAAACACCAGTTTAAAAATTTCGGTACTACTCACTCCGAGCTTGACCAATCCATTGAGAGCTTCCAGTGCTAAGGGGCATTCCTATAAGATAATTCGTCATTAGCAGAAATTGACAAAGTATTGGGAGTTTGGGTGGCAGAATGTCACCTTGACGACTTCTTTGTAAGCTTTGACCGCTGATCGCTCCATTCCAGTTTGGACGTACAAGCTTGCTAAAGCCATATTAACTTTGGTGGAGCGTTCTTTGGCTGGGATGGACTGTAAAATTATCACAGCTTGGACTGGTTGCTTCATGGCTACGTGGCACTGATGAACGTGGTATTTAATATCTGCCAAGTATATTGAAGCATATTAAGTTGCTTTCATACGCTCATTAAGGTTAATTGGTCTCGATAACAGGTTCACTGTGGTCTATCTTGAGCAAATACAGTCCACAAGGATAAACCAAGTGCGTTGTAAGGCAACAAATAGTGTTCCTACTACATATCAAGTAGAATTTTGGTGGAATTGAATTACCAGTTTCAGAGGGTAAGTCCTTGATTCCAACTTTTGACTTAGGATAATGCTTACGCAGCAAAAGGGCTTTGCGATATGTCACCTCAGCTCGCGCATATTCTCGTAACTCTCTGAGAGAGTCAGCATAAAGCACCATAGTATGTAAGACAGCATTGGGGGTGAGGAGTTGTTGGTTTCCAGGGTACTCATTTGCCGCCAATACTAAGGGAACCTGAAAGAACGGGTTAATACTCAAGAGTTACAGTTGCTAAAATTTTCCTTACCAACGCTGTAATATTACTGTAGAGCTTTTGATCATAAAGCTGCCGAATTTGTTCGAAAACCATCATGATTCGTAACTGGTTCCTCTATTCGAAAGAAAGACCTAAATTGCTTATTGTTTACTATATCTTTTGCCATCTTTCGGAAATCTCAGCATCTAGTATGCCTAAAAGTTACTTGCTCGCTCGCTAGATGGCGTAAAAATGTAGAATTCAAATACAATTGACATCCGAAAACGGAATAAAAATTCAACATTATTATAATTTGGCGTGGAATCTAAAGCCACTGACTTTGTACGAATAATGTAATAGAAATAGAGGAAATAAATAAAGAAAAACGCCGAGAGTTAAAAAAATTGCGAAGATGAACAAACCGTCGACAACAAAACCTTATGGCGGCGTATCACGCTGAACTAAACTTTTCTTCATACTAAAATAAGTAAAGACGGGTAGATGGGAATAAAAGTGCTGGCGTAGCTTTGTAATGTACAAAATGTATACAAAATGTAAGCAAAAGAGGCAATTTGAATATAATAAAAAGGAACCAAAAAAAATCAACGTTGTAATTCATTGCTGCCGTAATAGTGACCTCGTTCACGCTCTTCGGCCGAACGCACGTAACCTGTTAGTTTGCCCGACGAAGATGTTAAATGATGACCTAACCGTGCCGATTCACGATCCAACCCAGGAATCCTGCTCTTGGACTCGAAAGAATGTTTTAGCTGACGATTTTCTGGTTTCCGTTTGCTAGAAATCTCCCCTGGAGACTGATTATATCTTGACGGACGATCTTCGGGATAATGGTCTCTTTCATAACGCTCTTTCTTGGAATGACCATGATCGATGTACTGTCCTTTCGGCATGCGATCATTCCTCGATGACGGGCTCACATCCAAGAAGCCCTCTTGGGACGCGTGCCGGTCCAACTTACGTACAGTGTGGTATTCGGTATCAGCAGCCGAACGCAAATCCATCACGGAACGGCCCATGAAGCGATCTTTGTTGCTCACTAAAGGAATATGGGCTACTATGGGCTCACGCAGGTATACGTCAGCATTACGTGACGAAGCGGGCCAGACTTCCGCCTCCCTGCGACTGGATCGTTCCCGGAGATCCGGTTCGTAGTAACTGTAGCGTTTATGAGGATCCTGAATTCGCGGCTCTTGGTAACTCATCGATCTCAAAGGTTTACTATTGCGTTCATCGTCGTTGACATGGGGCTTGGAACTCGAGCGTTGTAGTCCTCGTCCCGTCGGCTCTTTTCTCGCACTCTGTTCGCGATCTCGATCTCTCCGTAAGTCGTAATCCCTTGGGTCGTGTTCTTCCTCGTTCTCGTAGTCGTAACCTTTGTACAAGTTTGGTTTGGAGCCAAAGCGTCTTGCGTGCGACAAAGAATAGGACTGACGAGGCTCATCTTCATAGAAACGGGCCCTGGATTGGGAATGGCCCGAATAATGGTCGTCTATGGCGAATTTATGATGGCGTTTCTCTTCGGCTGGAGGATACCAAGCCTGGGATTTCGTTGTTAACCGGTTGGTGGTGCTCGGTTGGCCTTGAACGCCTTTTTCCAAGGAACGAAACACGGCCCTGGCACCTTGGAATCTTTCCCGGGCTGCGTTCTTTTCTTCTCGCGTGATGGGACGCTTTTCTGTTGAGAAACCAAAGAGAATGAATAAAACACCGTGCAGATGAAGTCAGTTGAACAACTCTGAAAACTCGGCATAAAAGATACAGTTCCATCTTTTTCCGTCTGACCGCATCTGTGCTCAGACTTACTATTTTTTTACCCTTGGAGGTCATATTTCTTACGACCAAGCACGAACAACCTTTCCCTTTCTATGGTGACGTCACCTTTTTCCATATTCCGCATCACTATGTGTGGGTGGACAAAAACCCGCGATCATTTTTCAGGAATTCTTCCCAAGCTTCTCAAGAACTTTCTAACACTTGGCTATGAGTGGTGCGTTCGATCCTCCTTTATAAGACTTTCAAATTTCCGACAGAAGCACCAATCATGGCGCAGTGTCAAACTTTGTGACACTTTTGCGATACAAATGGCAAGAATTCCCTTCCGACATTCTAAAAGTGCCCACGAGAAGCTGATATTCTTGAATAACCCTAATGGCCTTAAGCAACATAACCCCTGTCAACGCGTAACAATGAAATTGTTCGCACGCACGCCGCCATCTTGGCGAAAAAGACGTCAGGACATTGACCTTGAGCAAATCAAGATGGCGTCTCATTTGCGGTTTCGCGTGATTGGACATCATCAAGAAGAAGCTCAAGGAAATCTCGTACACGTATCAACGACACAACAATAAGAAGTTTAAAAGGCGTTGCTTTACAGAACTGTCAAACATTCCGGACCTGTCTAAATTATGGAGATTTATCACAGACTCCCCAAGACGCACATTTTGTAACAAATGCGGCGGTAAAAGGTCAACACTTGTTTGATAAGAAAGCTAAGTGTCAGGCGCGCATTCCTTCTAACGGGAAACATCAATAAAAAAGAATGGACGAAATACATACCAGCCTGAGGAGGAGGCGGCGCTGGCGAGCGTTCAAACAAGGGACTTGGTGGATGATCGGAGCCAATGCCGCTCGAAGGTTCGCTTGAATCTCCCAAGTCTTCCCTAGATTTGCTACGGTGATACGAAGTCTCGCGGTTGAGGCGCGTCTGCGGATGGGACGACGAGCGGCTCAGTTGCGGATTGCGCTCCGGTGACCGGTCGCGTTGGACTGTCACCGTTTCTCGCAATAGCTGGGAATTCTTTTCCGAGAACCCCGTGACGATAGGCTCCGGCGTCTGCGTCCGATACGCTGCTCGCGCCAATTCCGTGCTCGACGGTAAAGTCGACCTTCGTCGTTTGTCAAACTCCATATCGGGCTCATGACCAGCTTTGTAACTGACTCCTGCGAGTCGATTGTGTTGGTTGGTACTCGTCAAGCGTGTCGTATCAGTTTCGTAGTCCTTGGGAGGGAGAAGGATGGGCGTGGTGGCGTTGGCAGTGGGTTTCACTTTCAGCTTGCTCCTTAATTCCGCGGCCAGCGAGTCATATAAAGTGGCAATCCGTTCGTGGTCTGGCGACTGTCCCGCACTCTTGACCGACTTACGAGACTTGGTGTCCCCCTCGCTCGCATGGGTGTGATTCTCCTTCGGCGACGTACCACTGCGTTCCAATTCGCCCGCTTCGTCAAAATCCATCGAGCCCCCAAAGCCCGTGTCCGACGATTTGAGCAATTTGGCGCTACCCGAGGGGATCAAGCCCTGCGATTTCAAACGGTCTTCCAACTCCGTTACTTTGCGTTGATTTTCGGGTAAGCTCACCAAGGTTTGGAGTTGATGGCGCAGGAAGTCTGCGGTTTCTTCCGAGTCGCAGCGGTACACGTGGACGTGTAACGGGCACTTGGTCAGCGGATTGTACATGAGGACGATACACGCAATCAGGTCTTCTTGTTGCGCCACGTAGGTGATGGCATGGTGGGGAATAAAGTGCTTGACCACTTCCGAAAGACCGGTGGAAATGCCAGAGGCATTCCGGGTCACGGCGATGTTTTGGATCACTTTCAAGCCCTTCTCGCTCACTTGCAGAGTCACTTTCCCTGGCTCCGTCTCGTACTCTTTCTGACAAAGATACCTACACATAACATTCCGGTTAGATGGCATCATAACACAACTTGACTTTTCATTATGTTTCATTTCATTGCAACTTTCCTTTTGCTAAGCAAACTTCATTTATACTACTTAATCTTTAACCCTTATTTGGATGTGTCGCCATAACTTGCTGTGGAAGTTACTTTCGGACCCAATTACTGTACTCCATTAAAAGTTACAAAAGCTTTCAAAAAGCAAATTACGCCGTGAGCCCGCCTTAGGGCGCCACTGGCATAGCCGCCATTTTTTTTAGTAGTAACATGAAAGTTATAGTGGCAAAATTAAATACTACATGTTGTTATGACACTTGTGCATCCGACTGTAAAACGTAAATCATTACTGCATCCAAAGGGAATTTTACCAATAGTTCACTCGTAGTTAGTTAAAAATATGGCGATTGCAACAGAAGTACACCTAGCGGTTCTTTCGGGTAGGTTACTTGTTTGCGATGCTAATAAAGGCAGAGGATTCACATCTATCTTTTACTTGATGACGGGAGTGATGAACTCTTCTCCCCGGAGGCCTTTCGATTCCTTGGCTCCGAGAAACCACACATAAAACGAACATTTGCCTGGCAGGGCAGCCATTATGGTCGTTTTGGAGTTGTCCAGCAAGCGGCACGGTATTCCTGCAACAATTAAAATAAGTATTCAATTGACGTAGTTGAACAAACTGGTTCTAGCGGATTTAAAAATTCACTCTCAATCAAAATCAACCTCAAGGCTAATCACGGTGCTTTGTTGCCCTCTTCTTAGGTAAATCTCTGAGTGATTGATCCCAAACCACAGCAAGTAACTCTCACTCTCTTAAGTAATCTTCAAATCACGCCAAGGCCAAAGCTTTTCCTCACGCAAGGCATGACGTCACGTTAAAACGCTAACGTCTAATTTAATCCTAGTTATGTGGTTAACCTTTACGCTATGGTTCGGTTACGTTACGCAAAGTTTTTTTTTTTTACAGTGCCTTAACGATGACAAACGAGCCCAACTCTCTCTCTTCGGATGCTTTATATTCAAAATTGCTGGAGGATGCGGCCGGAATACAACAGGCGGTCCGATGCCTCCTCCGCTAGCAGCTTAGATAGTTTTGTCAATACAAAGGAAGTGAAACGTTTGCATGGCTAGTCACACTTTCTCTGGAAAGCGACTACTCTCGCAAATTATGGCACTTTCTAACCTTTATGGTGCCAAATTACCGACTACGCAACGCCACCCGTCGTTCCAAGGTGAAGTTACGTGGTACTCGTCAGTACCAAGATGGGTTAAGCAGATAGGATGATGTAACAAATGAGTTGGCCTTGACTGCTATGGGTACTCCGAAGATTGCCATGTCTCAAGCTTTTGGATTCCCCTTTTTCCCACCCAAGAAAGGTTTTGTCATCCTGTTAAAGGGAGGTCCTTTCAAACGTTCTCAAGCATTAGAATGCAATTTTCTATCGGTTTTGTGATCTGATGGCAAACCAGTTATTCCGTTTAGGTTTGGAGCTGATCTCCACCTTTTCCACGCTGAGCAACTTGGTTGACAAGTTTCACTTTTTTCCTCGTCTTTTCTTTTCCGATTCCAAGGAACTCTACCTCAAGAAGGGTGAAAGAGCACTACATGAAAAGGTTTTTCGGATCAGCTCAGCAGGCAACTTGCTGATAGCTTCCCAATCCGGGACAAATGAGTGGAGTAGAACAGAGGAAACAAGCCAGCCAGCCAACAAAAATTGAATTTGGCGAAAATTAATATCGGCGAGCTGACAAAAGGAAGTTGAAACGGGTTTGCTTGGAACAACTGATAAACACAGAAAGAGAATGTGAAACGTGCAGGTCCATTTTTGACCGTTCAAATTTGCAATTCACGCTACTCCACCCCTTTCGGACGATATTGGCACCCTTTTACTTCCAACTCGCTTTCAAGGCTGTGACGAATTCCCATTTTCGCTACATTTTATCCACTGTTAATTCTTAAACGCCTCTTTCGTTATTTGGAAAAGCGCTCAGACGGAACCAAACGTCGAGTTTCCAGCACAACACACGTTCAGAATGACAATCTTCCCCTCCTCCGAGGAAATTCCGCAACAAGCCCCAACGTACCGAGAAACTTGACAAAACTAGTAAGGGATGTATATGAAAAGCCGCGTGATTTTTACTCTCCTAGCCAGAAGTCACGAACTCTTGAAAGCACTTTGATCAAGTCAGTGACCTATTTCATTTAACTTCCTTCGGCAGAAAAGAAAGCTTGTTGAAAAAAAAAGAAAATTGCCAATACTACTTAGGTCGACAGGCACGATTTTGCATTAAGATTTGTGTATTATTCCATTAACAAGGCAGCCGTACACTCTGATTGACCGATTAACGGTACCACGACAGAATAGGACAAGGACTGTTGGTCAAAGAGACACCATTTCCCTTCGGTAACACTTGGAAACGTTAAAGAGTGAAGCACAAGAGAGGTTAGCCTGGCCAGCGGTCTCACTTCCGCTTGTTCAGCACTTTTAACATAGGCTCTCTAACCGTAAGTCATAAGATACACTTAAGAACCTCACAAGCCTTCAGAAACAATGGCAGCTCATTGTTCGACCGTAAGAATGTTAGCACCTTTTTTAACCCCCGAAGCTATAACCACCCTAAGCTGTAACCTATTGCTGGTTTTGTTCGATAAAGCCTATTTAAACTATCGCGCCCCAAGCTAAACACTAGCTTTATCATGCTTTTGCTCTGTAATGTTCTTCTAACGTGTGCACAAAGATGTCCCAACTCGATTTTTAAAAAATCTGCTGGCGATCTAATGTCTCTAAACTAAAAACTAAACATCTAAACGGGATTCATGCAAGGAATATTTTCCAAAAAGACAACGAGTCCACGTGAACATCCTTCGATGTATAATCCGCTTACTTTTATAATGACCGGTTCAGTGATTTATCATGCAACTTAGGTTAAAACTTCCCTTAATTGTGTACTGTCTGGCTAGGAGCGAGCCTATCCATCAAAGCGGACTCCACTGTAATTACATTCTGATTTAAGGACAATTCTATGATTTAGGTAACCAGCATAAGTCGTCAATTCATTGTTGGTTTGGTCGCATAGAGGGCGTAAAAGAAACGCGACCGCTTTTACTACCCACCCTGGTACAATATTTCATTGTTGTGTTCATCTTTGGCTTTATGGACCAGACATTCATTCTTGCTTTTATTATTCGCTTGGATTGTGGAGTTGGACACATTCTCGCCGTCATCGCTGGGGAATTCGCTAGCAATTCATGTTCTTTGTGTGACTTACTGCGCTAGTGTCAATCTGAAAGTTCGACAGTTTTCTACACGCTTGATTGTTGGCGCAATAAGCTAGCTGTGTAAACCCTACGTGCCATTGATCACGGCATATTTGTTTGGCTTTTCTAACACCAACACAAAACCGACCCCAGGCGAAACTTGTTCGCAAGCTTCCAAATTCCCTAACTGGAAATGCACGCCAATTTTTACCACACCGAATCGAATTTGCGTCAAGGTTCAAGTGCATGTGGTACAATGGCTTGTAGAGTCTTCTTCCTAATAGGACTAGAGGACTGTACAGTCCCTTGCATAATAAATGGATGGGTATTCTCTGCCGGAATCTCACGGTTTCCTTCGGCGCAACAACTGCTCGGAACCTGAGAACTTGGTAACCTGGAAGTCAAAAGCACTTCTCCAGGCTTCGGACAACAAAAGCTTCCTTTGTCAATACAAGTGGTACCTTTTCTTTTCTCACCGACGGCAAGGGTTCATGAACTCTTTTATCCCTACCAGGATAAGCCCAGAGTAAACTTCCTCATCGTTTTCAAACACGCCCCGCTGTTGTTACCCACTTGATTGACTTTCACCTGACTCTCCATACACGAGAAGCACGTTCATTAATCAAATATTCAGCTCAGTAATCATACTTTCCAGAACCATTACGGCGTTTCCCTTCAGTAGGGTAGTGTGGACTCGCTACGCTACAATAATTGCACCTCTTAACCAAACGTCAAAACACAGTCTGTGCGTCACGTTCCTATACCTTAACCAACTTAGCGTTCACACACCTTAGCGCAAGTACTATTCTAACCTGCATGAAGCAGGTGCGTTTTCGAATAGAAATGATGAGGGCAGTAAGCGCCAGCCGTTGCCTTTGTGTTCCCTGTCGTTCACATTTCGCTGAACGCATTCTGAAATACACTTACCCTTTGATAATGAGTATTAATCCTTTTGGGAAGGTTTGAGAGCACTTTGAAAGTCACTTACAAACTAGAACATGGTGTCCAATCCGTTCCGATGAAGGTCTGGGAGCGGACTAAGTGGTACTCCAGTCCACGGTAGGCAAGTACCTACCTTTGGGGGGCTTCGTTTGGTGCTCCAGGTATAACGTAACGAGTGGAGGGAAAGGAAATAGCCCAGCCAACTGGAAGGCGTGGTCCTTGAGCAAAATCCTGGCTTATATTCTTCTTCTCCTGCTTCTTATTTTGGTCCTGGGCGACCAACTCGTGCAGTAAACGAAACGCTTAAACCTCCAACCCACTGAAACGAAACAAAGCTACAAAAAAGGTACGGGTGGTTAAACCCGGTGAAAAATACACACAAAAAATGATATGCCAAAATACCTCATACAAACTCTTTTGGGTCTCCGTCGGTGTGCTGGTCGTGTTCTCCAGTTACACTCAACTTCCTATGGAATCTTTTGGAAAACCATCTGCCGATTTTACATTGCGGAAAAAAAGGTAAGACTTATCTTGGCCAGGCATCTTCAGGTTGGATCACAACTTCAACGTAGCGTAAAAATCGCTGACTTGAGCCACGACGTCTTTTAATTTCCAGCTAAAAGTTCTGTTTCATTTTAGGGTAGCAAATTATTTACTTTTGGTCAAGCACGGCGGCCCACCCTCAGAAGAAGAGGAAGAAGGGAAAGAAGAAGACAATTCACCCCCTCTTCAAGGTGAAAACGCGATCCGAGGCTTTTTGGTCACTTTCACTTGGCTGCAATCCATCTGCGACACGCTATTTACCTCTGGTCCCTTTCCCTTTCATACATGGATTCCTACATCCGACACCTGTTCTCCGCGGACTCATGTATGAAAGCGCTGAACGGATCCCCTGGGATACGACTGGGTACAAATTGGGCAACAGCAATCGGTGGGCGACGCTTGATTTAACAGACAAGACCGACAGAGGAGGTGCTCGCAGGGCAGTTTGTACAATATTTCATTTCCAGATTCGCAAATCCGGCTACCACAGCAGTTGGCCACAATCTTTATGTGCTCTCTTGGGAAACTCGTTGGTTTCCAGTCCGATATGGAGTTAGCGGATGCGGAGGTGGCGGTGCTAGGTTTGGACGTTTGTGATAGTGGTCTTCTTTCGAGGGCGCGTAACTGAGCGCCCAGTTTGCCTACGAGCGTGTTGGCCTGGTTCTTGTGGGCCAGATCTGACTGGGCCTCGTTACTGCTACTGCTAATTGGGCCAGTGGCTTTTTTTAGGACTTTGGCTCCCGTGGCACCGGAAACCGTACCAGTTCCCTGTAACGGGCAACTTCGTTTGATGGGCATGGATGAGGTCGTCGCTGGGGGGCGGGTCCAATGGGAAGTGTGGCTTCGTCCGCCTGTCGTGCGTGGTACGTGTTTGAAAAGAGGTTCGTTTTGGTGTACGACTAAAAACTGGTCAATGCGCGCTTTGAGGGCGGAGTCGAGCACAGGCTTCAGTTGGGCGGAAAAGGCGACGCCTGTGAAAGGATCCGAAGGCGATCTTCCCCAATTAGCTTCGTCGTTTATGTACCGATCTAAAGTAGATCGATCCACGACGTTTCCGGACGGAAGACGAATGGGTAAAGCCATGATTTCCAGGGTCAAACCGTCTAAAAAATCTTCCGGAATGGAGACAGTGGTGTCGGGTACATTTCGGGGGGCGGAAACTTGCGAAGTCGACGGAGAGGGCGCCACTGCGAAGGTGCGTGGCCGGATCGTTTGTTCCCATTTGTGTCTAATGTCCAAAGCGAGTGGTGAGGCGACAATCGAGCTAATTCGGCCCCAAATGACAATGCGCCCCAGGGCCGGGACGCTGGAACCTTGCGTGCGGAAGATTTTGACGAGTAGGGTTCGGACTTTGGACAAAGCGTCGCTGACGCGATGCCGCATAACGTGACGAGCTACTTGGGTAGGGTGAGAGAGGGCCATTGTAGACCTTCGAAGAAAGATGACGTCTTCACATTGATTGTTATCGACTCTGCAGGTGCTGATGGAATTGAAATCATTTCCTTGGCTAAATAAGCTTAACGCACCTGCTAGAGAAGTGGAATAGAAGAATCATTTTCAAACTAGGTGAGGAGAACAATTAAAAGAAGGTTAATAGAACGTGAAATGGTAAAAGCTTATCGCGTTATTAACAATTGACGCGTCTTCTCAATCATTTCGACAAAGAACATCCTATGAGTGGTTTAACAAATATCGTTCAACCCGTGAACAAACTGAATGACAGCGCAAGAAAAAGACTTACTCGCGTTGGACACAGAGGACGTTAAAATTTCCACGCCTGACGATCGCTGTGAGCCAACAGAGAGTTTTATTTGCACATGGTCCAAGTCCACGTGGCACGGAAGTGTGAACGTTAGCAAAACAGGCGGTCTTACGAACGAATCTGCGATGAAGCCTTTGGTTGGAATAGCGTCCGATAGAAGGTTCGATGCTTCATAACCATCTAATGCTACTTGGTTACAAGACACTACAGTTCCTAAACTTGATTTCGCAAAATTGATAAGTTCGCCGTCGGTTTTCGTACTAACGGCCATTATTTTGAATTAGATTTGGCGCTAAAACGGCTTCACTCGCGCCACCTTTTGAGCGACAGGTCAAGTGTTCTCAAACTAAATCACTTGCTGAATATATTGGAGTCAAAGACGTATTCACTTTAAAACACACATTTTTAGTCTAAAAGGATGGGGAAGTTGAACAAAAATTTTCCAGCAGCTTCGTCAGTCACTCAGGTACACAGTCACAACTCAATGTCACGCTTTTCTCTGATTATTTACATAGTGGAGCACAGCACAATAAATACTAGGCATCTGACGTCCTTAATCACCAGGTGTCGTCATTGCGCGAAATTTGAATTTGTCATTGGCTCTTGATTTTATTAAAATATTTTTGTGCCTCTTTTTATAGGTACAAGGCTCCAATGATTGGAGTATTGTGTCAAAGTATTCTACAGTGGTCATGGGATATTATGAAGACAATTATTTACAATATTTCGTATCCAAACCGACCCGGCGGTCGCCATTAATCCATCGAGGCTACTACGCTCGTTTCGTAGCTATGAATTCCGCTATCCATAGCTTCTTGAAAGCTTTTTCTAGTCAGCGGACGCAAATTGTTTCCTACGGCGCAGGTTTTGACTCCACCTTCTTTCGTTTACACGCATGCGGAGCTTTGAGCCTATGTACTTACATTGAGATCGACTTCCGCGAGGTGGTCGAACGGAAACGAAAAATTATTGCCACCACGCCTGAATTGCAAGCATGCATTTCTAGCTCGGAAGACACCAAGAAACCAAACTACATATTAATGGACGCTGACTTGAGAAATCTGCAATCTTTGGAACAACGCTTCAAGGAGGGTCAAATAAGCCCAGAGCTTCCCACGCTTATATTTTCCGAATGTGCCATAACTTACATGGACGAGTCCAGGTACTTCACTGTCTGTAAATTGAAAGGAAGAATCCTTCCTAGCATTTTTTCATGTTTTTTCCTCCTTAGTTCCTCGAAGCTCATTCAATGGACTGCAGAATGGTTTCAGAAAGCTGTTTTTATAAATTACGAGCAAGTTTACGGCAACGACAACTTTGGAATAGTTATGACCAAACACTTCCAAACCCTCTCCAGTCCTCTGCTAAGTTTGCCGTTCTATCCCACTTCAGAAAATCAGAAAAGCCGATACCTCAACAAAGTACGAACAAACTAAAACAGTCAAGAATCCTATCTACGATTTTCTCGTAAAGCAAAACATCTTTCGTTTCAGGGTTGGGAGCACTGCAACGTTCTGGGAATCCATCAAGTTTACGAAAAACTCAGCCCACTCGACAAACAACGCATTTCGGCCTTGGAACCTTTCGACGAGCATGAACCATTGGCATGCAAGTGCAACCACTACGTCCTTATCACCGCCTATAAAAATGTGCCTCCATTCCAAGATCTTTTTCCCGATCCAGGAACGCTCTCTTCTCAAGAGATCGTCTCGTGGAATCTCAGTGAAGTTGCTCTCCAGCGCTGGGGACACGCTTCTGCGAAATACCAAGGAAAGACGCTCATAACCGGAGGATTTGGTTTGAAAACCGCATCACAACTACATCACGCGAGACTAGACGATTTGATCGAGCTGCAATGGTCGAAAAACGAGTCCAAGATCACCGTAGTCGTGGAAAATTCCGTTCTAAGTCGAACGTACCACACCATGACCAACTTGCGGTGCCAGGACAAAGAAGTTTTACTCATTTTCGGCGGCCGGCAATCGCCGTTAAGGCCGCTAAACGATTTAGTTCTCATAGATCCTTCTTCACAGCCGATTTTACACGTTTACGCTGACAATAACCCGCCGCCACGTTGGCGACACGCTGCCTGTGTCTTCCAGGAGGAAGACGAACAGTGTTTGGTGGTCACAGGAGGCAAAACTAACGAAAACGTATAAAAATAAGCGCAGACCAATTGGAAATACCAGAAATTAATATTTTTTATTTTAGGTCTTAGCTGATTGTTGGATCTTCCGTCCTGAAAGCAGAAAGTGGCAGACGGGCGCGACACTGCCGTTTCCGAGACATTCACACGCTGCAGTGACATGGCGAAACCAAGTCGTCATAGCCGGAGGGCTTTCAGCCAGCGAAGCCGTCACCGATGACGTATTCTTACTCGAAAAAGACCAATGGCGCCAATTGCTGCTTCAGCCGAAGCCCTTGCCGCGATTTTCCCACCAAGCTGGTCTAGTTCAAGACACGATGTTGCTGCTGGGCGGAGTTACGACGTTTCCTCACTTAGAGCCAGGCTTAAGTGTCATTAACTTGACTCATCTGACCTGCCAAGAATACCGCCTGACAGTATGTGCCACTTTGACGAAATAATAATCGTACTACTCGCAATTTTCATGATTACCAGGTCCCCGATCCGTCACGACCTCTATTGCTGCAGGGTTTCACCGTGGACTATGACGAAGACCTGCAATGCCTGCGGACACTTGGCGGCGGAGCCAATTGTTTTTCTTTCGGGACCCATCTGAATAATGGTTCGCTGTCTTTTCACTTGCCAGACTACTTTCGGTGAAATTACTGTTTTGCTTTTAATACAAAGTATTTGAATATACAATGCCACCAAAAATGTTTTCTTTGAAAAGGGGGGGTAATGATGATAGGTGAAACAACGCCATCTACAACAGAATAAAGCCTTGACACTGCTGTTGACAAAGAAAAGCCTATTAACACAAACTTCCAATCGACCATGTGAAAGATGATTTGACTAGGCCTGGAAAACGTTTCACATTGACACAGTTAAGCCCTCGTCGCCATTTTTGATACCGTTGTCCCTTGTAAAAAAAAACGTCCCATGTCACTAGAAGATGGATTTTAAAACGTTCGCTGCATGCAAAATTCTCACTGTCTCCATTCTACGACTTGATTCGACAAAAGCCAAAGTGGCATTAAAATGTTTGTTCTAAATGCTGAGACATTCTCGGCAACCCCACAAAACCCTCTTGGCCTCAGGGCCAAGATGGCGCTATTGGCCAGTACTGTCAATTAAGGAAGATTCGAGACGTTTTCCAGGCTCTACATATACGAATGCGATTAAGAATTTCACTCCCTAAATGCTTGCTCCGGAATAAAAATCTAGGGATAAAGAAAAGACTCGGGTGTGGGATTGGCTTACATGGGAGGGGCAAGAAGCATATTTTTTTCTAAAAAAAAGAAATCACCACGATTTTTTTCATAAGAGCATTGGTTTCCTTCCTCAGGCGGAATATTTATGATTATGTTCACGGTACTGTACACATTCAACGGGGATGGCCTCATTTACATAGTACTTGAGGAAAGGGGCTGTACTGAGCGCGACAGTTGCGCCAGCGGATGAGTTTTGCCTTGGTGCTTCTTGGCTTTCACGTGCAGTGAAGGTGAATGGGCCGCAAACAGACTCAAAGGTCCCGGGGGCGGTTTCATACTGCCTTCCCTCCATGAAGTCGGCTTCCGCCAGGTGTCGCTCTCCAAACTGGAGACACGGGCAGGTACTTGTGGCGGCGCAGCTCCTATGACGGTAGTCGAACTCGATTGGCGCAGCGGTAAGGGCGGGTACGTGGGCGGAGCTGGATCCGAATGCACCCTGGGTCGTTCTTTGCTTCGCTTAACGCGATCGACGACTTCGAACTTGTCTACCAACGACCGCACCGTCAAATCCGTGTCCGAATCAGGCGAGGTACTCGATTCTTCTTCCGCCGAAGCTGCCGACTGCGAAAAGGACCGAAAGGGACCGTTTTTCGCGGAAGATAACGGCGGGGAAGGGCTCTTCCCCCGGCAGTTCATCTTGTCAACGCTTAAACTCCGCCTTCTTAGTAAACCCGGCCCACCCGCCGCTTTCCTCAGCTGCTGCGTTGTCGTGCTCCTTGGCTTCCTCCTAAACCATATTTGTCATTATTTCATGAAAACTAGAAGATAAACAATAAAATATAATCATAGATATTAATAGTACTTGCTAGTAAAATTCATCTGATACGACTGATTGAAGAAAAAGCTATTATTGATCGAAGAAGTGTTAATTTAAGGCCCCCAGTGCACTACTGATCAAACTTATTATAAGAATGAAAATAAAAATAAAATAAAATACAAATAGTAATTCAAATAAAATACAAAAAATAATATTAAAATAATAATAATAAAAAACTAATAAGAGTAACAAACTAATCATAATAATAAACTAATAAGAATAAAAATAAAAGATTACAGTTACAGAACAAACAAAGTACACAATTTAAGAAAGGAAAATTCTGTTGTAGCCTACAATCCAGTGCTAGAATTCGTGAACTCCAGTCATGGAGAGTTTTCACGCCATGGTATCTCCTCAAGTTCTCTGATTTACGCAACCAGTAGTACACACAATACGAACTTTACAAAGGAAGGACTAAGAAAAAAGCAATCTCCTAGTATATCCTTCATGGTAGAGATTTCTAAGCTATTTCTATCAACAAACCAAATACAGTTTGGTATTATGATACGTGTCAAACTAGCAGACTACTGATGTGTCATAGAGCAAGACACCGCCATTTCGAAGCAAATGTCAGTTTCCTGAAAGAAGGTGGGGAATTCTATGCAAATCATCACGGTTTTATGTTCTTAATACTCAACTGTACCTCCTCTCAAATGCTGACCATTTTAAGTCGCATACAGCCTGATTGACAGAGTTCAGTTTGCGAAAAAAAAACAAGTTGGGAATGTGAAAAACTAGTTAAAAATTTTTAATTTGCGTTCTTGTAATCTTTGTGTGCTGTTACTCCGTTGAGATATTGGTACAGTAGATATCTCTGCCCACTATTTTTCTTTTACGAAAATTCTCAGTAGATTTTTTTATAAGAGCACTGTGTCAAAGTAAACCCGTGTCATACCACCCGACTCTCCCCTACTAGATATCTTCTCCCCTATATTTCTAGTGAAAATACGTTTCAAATCGGACGAGTAGTTTTTTACGACATCATTTAGTAAAATTCGAAAATTCTAGTCTTGATTTCATAAAAACTACTCGTCCGGTTTGGATCTTGTTTTCACTAAAAAAAAATATGGGAGGATACATACTGCACAAGAAAGCCAGATTCTAAACTTTTTAGCTTTTTCAAAATGTGTCCAAATGTTCCTCTAGTTTTGAAATTTAATTACATTATATTTTAAAAAACTATCGGACACGCGCACTAGACATTAGTAAGAGCAACTTTACTGCCAACAGTGATTTGAAATCTACTCAACCATTACTGAGAAACCATCCCCCGAAATTCCCCCATAGGAGAAGCGTGTATACCGGCCCCTTAAGTACACTCCTTCCGCCCTGGCTTTTACACCGCTTCCAGACATTTCCTTCGCGTCAGCCAAACAAGTCCCCACAAACCGGTATACTTACATGGCAGTCGTGCCACACAATGCTACAGCGACGTCTATAGGAGTTAACTGGGTCATAGATTTGGCTTCCAACTCTTCTTTCAATCGACGGACGACCCCTTCGCTCGTTTCTCCATTGTCATACTCTTTCCGCGCAGCACTGGGCGTCACAGCGGGCGTCTGGAAACTCTGCAAGAGCTGCAACTGCATACGCACGGTACCAGGCAAGGGCGTGTCATCCAAAGGCGGTGGCAGCGGTGGCAAAGGCTCTAAAGTAGGCGTGGCAGGTAAGTACAAGCTGGCAGGAAACTCGTAAAACTGCATTCCGGCGGATTTCGGCAGCGAGTGTGGCGTCTCCTTCCCTTCCATGCAGTGCAACAACGACGGCGACGACGCGTAATGCGTAACGCTCTTCCGCGTTTCGGTTTTCAGCACTCGCGCGTGCCAGACCGGCTCTTTCCCTTCGGCGCTGACTGTCGTCCCTTCCTCGCCCTCCTCTTTGCTACCGGTACGTATCGACGGCTGACGCTTGATCGTGCCCGTCACGCTGCTCGTTTCGTACTGAACGGACTCCTCCTCTTCGTCTTCCTGCGAAACGTGCGGCAGCGGCATCCGCATATCGTACGAACCAAAGGAAGAATTCCGCGACGGGAGGAGCGCTGGTGTACTTCGCGTATCGCCCGAGCTCCACGAATGTTGCCGAGAGGGGGCGTCCCGGTCGTCTTGGACGTACGCGCTGTCGTACGAGCCCCACGAACTTTGCCTGGAGGGACTTTCGCGCTCGAAAGACAGTTTCAAACTTTTCCGGTGCTCGGATCGCTCCTCCCTATCGAAGACGCGGTCCAAGTGATCCGAAAAGGCGTCATTTTGCTTCTTGGGCTCGGCAACAGGTGGCGCTGGTGTCGGAAACGGGTTGCGGAGGACCTCCGTGCTCTCGTCCGGCACGGAATAATGTTCAGGTCGTACCAGCACCGCTTGGTGGCGCACTACGGGCGGCTTCCACTGCGCGCGCACCAACGGCAATACGGCGGCGTCCGTCGCCGGAAGAAGGGGCGGGGCGAATTCGGCCAAGAAGGCTTCTACGGGAGAAGTGGGTTTGGATCGGGAGCCCACAGATGGCGTTGCCGTGGGCTCAAACTGGGTGAGGTTGCTCAGGACTAGACCCGTTCGGTCGGGTGGAGGAGGCGGAGTCAGGATTTTGGCCCCCACGGCCGATTCCAGTTCACAGATACGGTCTTTCACGGAAGGCACTCGTTTCAAACAAGAAATCTCTTCAGGTGGCGCCACCGTCACCACGGGCGCTCCACAGGCTTCTATCCAAGGGTTGAAGCATTCGACGAGCGAGAACACGGCATCGCTTGAGGCTGAGTTGGACGAGGAAGACGAGCAGGATTCGCCAAAGTCTAACGCTTCCGTCGCGACGGTGACGCCATCTCGGGCAGTGACTACTAAGGATGAAGAGGCCGCCGAGGAGGCGGTTTCCAGTTGCACAGCGCGGTTTTGCGACACACTGTAAGTTCTGCCGTTGCAAGACTTCAACACGCTGCAACTCACAGGACTCGAGATGGCGCTAGTGGTATTATTGTTATTACTGTGGTGTAACGCTTCATCCGGTAAGGAAGATGAGGAAGAAGGGAACAAAGTGGAGGCTATGCTCTCGTCCGGGCTCCACGATTTGGGACGACCCGTGTCAGGACTGTCGATGGGAGGGGGCAAAGGGGGCGGTTCAGGCGGGGCGGAAGTTTGTATAAACGCAAGGCCAACTCCTTCTTCTCCTCCTACTAAGGAGGGCAATTCCAATAAACCCGAAGGTGTAGAGGCATTTAATACGGACATAGCTGCTGTCGAGGGCGTGGTTAAAGGGGTTGTGGCCGGCGTGGCCGTTTTCTTTAAGTTGGTCTCGGATTTGGATCGGAAGAGTTTGTTGTGGCGATGCTTGGAAGCATCCAAAATGCCCTGAGGGATCAAACACAGCGAAACATGAATAAAAAGTTGAAAATACTTTCACAGACACCAAAGAGAAATGGACAAAACCGAAAAATGTTATTAAGGCCCCGGTATACACAAACCTCTTATGGACGAATAACACTTATGGAGCTCTAAAAAAGGCTTCTGCGTAGTGCTCTAGTATATTTCAAATCAGTGCTTACAGTCAAGTTGTCTTATTGATATCTAGTGATTATGTTTGAGATCTTTTGAAAATATGTTTTTATTAAATTTAAAAACTGTAGGTGAATTTTTGCAAATTTTGAAATACTTGAAAAAATAAAATCTGGGTAACAGGAGTACTAGATATCTTCTCCCAACATTTTTTGTGAAAATACGATTCAAATCGTCCATAATCGTCCATAAGATGTTATTCGTCCATAAGAGGTTTGTGTATACCGGGGCCTTAACGTAACGTAAATAAAAAGTTAAAAATATTCGTACAGCATAAATTTCGAGTTGTTTCCTGAAGGACTCGTTGGGATTGACACAACTGCGTTTGCCACACACGTGCTCCAGCGCTTTGGGCAAATCCCAGTCGTAAGCTTTCATGGCGTAGGCAATCACGACGGAGGCGGAGCGACTGACGCCCATTTTGCAGTGAACCAGTACTTTCGATCCTTGCTTCCTGCAAAAACACGTTTGGATTGCCATATTACTCAAGATGGACTTAATACTATAAGATGTCAAACTTACTGGGCTTTGCTGATGTATTTGTACGTTTTTTCCCAGTACTTGAGTAATTCCGTGGCTTCGTCGTCATACACGCGGATGTTCATGTACTCGAACAAGTGCGGGAAGAAATTGTCAATCTCCTTCGTCACATTGAGAATGTAACCCACTGAGTTGTCTTTCAATTCTTCCAAGTTGGACGCATTCCACTCAGAGCCGAGGAAAACGTGCTCGAAAATCTGAGACGCTTTGTCCATTTGGCCCAAAATGGTGAGCATTTCTTCGTCGATGAATGACTTGTAGGCGGAGCATTCCATGCCAACTTTTTCCTCCACTTTGGCGCGGATAAACTTGGACGTCACTTCATCCAAATCGACCGTCATCATCACCTCTTTCAACGCCGATCGAATGGCCCATTCAGCATCCGCTCTCTCCTTCGGCCTTTTGCAAAGAAAACCCACGTAAGTAGACTCAAAACCGGACGAAGAGATAAGATATTCACAAAAGTCAAGACTCACTTCTGGATGCAATCCGGAGAAGGTGGGCGTCTGGATTCGATGTCACCCATCGCGTGCCACTCGTTAATACAAGATTGATCCGACGATAGCCTTTGCTCGTAGAACATCGCCCACTGGTGGGTTTGCCCTCCGACAAAATGGGTATAATCCTAACGACAAGAGTGCTTTCAAATCTTTCTCGCAAAACCAGAATTACTACCTCCGCTTTCTTTTTGGCTTTATGCAGCGTTTGGAGGACCGCCCACATGGTATGGACCGACACTGGCTTGAAAATGTGCTGCTGCCCACCGGAGGACAAGCTAAGTCCTCCGTCGCCATCTAAGGTAATGCTTGTGTCGGCGTAAACTCGCACTACCAGACCCAACGTTAACCGAGACGAGCTGACAGTTCCATCGACGCCCAACAGACATGTCTCTTCTTCGTTTTCTTGCTTGCCCTTGCACGAAACCACTGCCAAATACCGCGTGCGACCCACATGAGATGACTCCAGCTTCACCGCCTGGGGAAATAATTGGAAGAGAAAAAAAAAGTTGACTGACATGGCTCAAATAATAAATAATAATAAAAAAAGTATTGGTGCTAACACAGTAACACTCGCATTACGCTGAATATGCCAGCAGAGTGGGATAGAAAGAGGTAAAGCGAGCGAATGGATTGTATGTTCGGAGATTTGGCTTCATGAGAGAACTAACGAAAATTAGGTCGAAAAAGGGAAGTTTACCATCTTTAAAACATGTGACGGATCGAGCAGATTGAACATGGCCAGCAAATGGTACTGTAAATCGGAACTGGCATTAGAGCCTGTGTCGTCAGAAGATTTGGACTTGTTCATCTCTTGGGTTTCCGTCATATTGAGTGGTTCTTGAGCTGGAATAGCCTCGGTCGTGGATTCATTGCTGACTGATTCTTCGGCAGTGTTCAGATCCTAATAACAGGCACACATATTAAGTTGAATTACACTAGACGGGACTAAGCAAGTGAAAACTTACTAACACCACCACGTTCTTGTCTGAAGGTGAATCACTCGTGGGGGAAGCAGGATCAGTTCTACTGTTTGAATTCCTGACGACAACTAATGCCATTTTGAGCAACTTAAATCGATCATTAAAACTCTAAAAACACGTCAATAATTTAGAACACAATTATTGTGCGAAAAGGCAGAAAGACAAAAGGATAAAATCACCTTAATCGCTCAACTGCGCCTAACAGTTCTGCTTTTGTTTTCCTTGTTTTCGCGCAACTAACACATCCTTAAAAGTTTCTTCGAAATTTTTCGGCACGGTATTCGGTTTGGGGTTGAAATAGAAAGAGAGTCTAACGTATGAAAACACTTTCCCTCTTTCGAACAAAAAATTCACACGGTAATCTGCCGAGTAGGGAAAATGGAAAGTGGGGAAGAAACCTATACTCGCTGTTTCCAAACAAGGACTTTTTGTCTGGCCCCCATCTGTAGGACTTTGTATCGATTCTTATGCGCGTTCACATTACGATACTAATTTGATCAATATCGACTTTTGGAATCGATTTTCTTACTTTAAATCGATTTTTTCTAGAAATGAACCTTTGCTCTTAATCGATTAATCGTTACTTAAAATCGATTTTAAGTTTGAAATCGATTAATCTGTTTTCTTTAAATCGAGTTTTCTCTTTTAAATCGATTTTTAGTGTAATATCGATTCTTTGATATGAAATCGATAACCTTAGAAATCGATTTCGATTTCAAATAAATTTACAATCGTTTTCTAAGCTCGATATCAATGTATTTCGAGTTGTTTACGGAATTTTTTCGTTGCTTCAAGGGAAGTTTCCCTTTCCCGTCGGCTACCCGCTGAGCAACGGTATTCTCGACTGCAGAATAAATTATCCGTGTCCCGTTTCCGTTGAGTGCTTCTAGGTCAGTGAAATATTGCGCTTGGGAATCCTTTGAATGCCACTCATGCTTTAGTTCGTTTGTGCACATCTGTTCCTTCGTTAGTGAAACGTCACGCTTTTCTGTGCGTCGTTTGTCTGACGATCTGAAGATAAGCGAGAATTGCAGCCATGAGTTCGGGTAAAACTTATTATTATCAGTTTCTAGAGCAGTAGGCTGAATTCTCATTTTCGCTTGTCTTTCTCAAGTGTTCTCTCGACAAATGGCCTCGGCATCGGACTCGTTCCACTTTCTCGCTGAAGAACTGGTCGCCAAAGCTGTGACAATTCGCGATGTATTAGCTTTTATTGGCTTAGCATTCACCGGGAAAGTTGCCTTACAATTCGCGTGGCAGCTTTTAAACGCTGTCAGGTTGTATGGGGTAGCGAGATTGCGAGGTCCTGCCAATTTGAGAGCGAAATATGGACCTTGGGCAGGTAAAATTATTCCAATTTCCTCAAACTTGGTCACATTTTTTCATCAAAAACGTAAAATGACTTTTTCTCAGTGGTCACGGGCTGTACGGACGGTATTGGCAAAGAATACGCCAAGCAGTTAGCGGCCAGTGGCATGAATATTATTCTCATCAGTCGTAGCATTGAAAAACTAACCCGAGTTGCTCAAGAATTAGGTGAGATTTCAACTCTTTCACTTCGAATCTCCTTGCTAACGAGCGTTTTCACATGGGAATATTTCCAGAAGCGCAATACCATATTGAAACTCAAACAATTGTAGCGGATTTTGCTGTGGGACGGTCGATTTATGATCAAATTCGACAAGAGTTACAAGGAAAGGACATAGGTGTCCTAGGTAAAGTTGAAAAACTTAACAAATACAGAAATTTGGGTTACTGATTGTTTTATATTGTTTTTTCGACAGTGAATAATGTGGGTGTTATGTACGAGTATCCTATGGCATTACACGAACTTCCAGTGGAAATGATTTGGAAGCACGTCAACATCAATATCGCGTCTCTAACGATGATGACGTATATCGTTTTGCCCGGAATGTTACAACGTAAACGAGGTGCAGTGGTGAACCTTTCCTCGTCTTCTGCCGTAGGCCCTTTGCCTTATATGAACATTTACTCTGCGTCGAAAGTATGTTCGTCATTTGTCTTATGTTAGCCGTCGGCAGTAACCGATTCCTGTTTGCGTTCTGGTCGTTTCTTACAGAAATACGTCGACTACTTCTCTCAAGCTTTAGCCTTCGAGTACCGCAATACTAACATTGATATTCAGACACTCATTCCATTCTACATTGCCACCAACTTGACCGCTTTTAGCGACAAAATTGGGAAACCCAACATTTTCGTACCCAACGCTCCTAATTTTGTTCGTAGCGCGCTCTGCACACTGGGACGGTCCCAGAGAACCACTGGGTACTGGTCACACGAGGTCCAGGTATTTATTTTTCTCTTCTGCTTCCTCAGTACGTAATTGTGAGTTACAATGTTGTATCTCATTATTGTTTTATTTCGTTTTTGAATAAAAAATAGCTCTGGTTTTGCGAGGTGGTCCCTACTTGGATGTGGATTCGTACGGGCGCTATAGTGCAACATGTTTTGCGGAAAGACGCAGACAAAAAACGCCAGGCGCAGCACAGGCTTCAGTAGCCGTTCAAAGAAACCAATCAAAAATAAAAACATGTTTTTTTATTATTATTCCTTTTTATTGGTACTCGTTCTTCGGGCATTACGCTCTCTGATCCCCAAATACACATTATCCAATTACAGTTTAAAGGTTGTTGATCGTTTCGTAACAAAATAAAAAAAAAGCCAGAAAAGTACAAAAACTTAAGCAAAGGGTAATCTTCCATGTCGTCTTTGCTGATCAGCTTCTTTGGATACTTCTTCGAGTTTCTTGTGTAAGTTTCCAATCGAGCTTTCTACCCATTGCAACGAGTCCGTGTGGGCGTTGAGAATCTTGCCAATTTTCACTAAAGGATCATTCGCGTCTTGACTGCCACCGCTGGCGTTGATGTTCTCGATGATTTCACGCAAATCTTCAGCCATACTTCGCAATTGCGTGTCAATGTTTTCAGCTAGTCCATACCTAACAAGTTCGGTTTAGGCATCAATCGTGGCATTACTGTGATTTATTTATTATTATTATTATTTTCTTTGGTAATTTCCAACTTGCAATCGGAAACGTGAGCGCAAAAGACGGCAAAATGAACAGGAAACGGAATGGAAGTGAGGGTGCTAAAAGAATGAGGGACAAATCTTATTACGTGTATTCCCGTTCGGGATCGGGGGCAGGGCCACTTTCTAAGGCTTGCTCCAATGGGATGAGCAATTCTTCCAATTCCCGTTGTTGCGATTTCACGAAGTCCAACTCGCTGTCCAAACGCATTTGGTCGCATTTGACGCGTTCCACCGCTTCACTCAAGTCGATAATCTAACTCAAAATAATGAATGACAAGTTTAATAACTTATTACAATTACTTTTTGTCCGTTAGCGACAAGCAGCTTGTCCCACGCAGCGACGGTGGACGCTTGCTGCAAAAAAGCCTTTTCTTGGTCTTCCAAATCCAAAGCCCATTGGTTAATGTTATCTTCCAGCTGTCTGAAGGTCAAAGTACTAGCAGGAGCGGTCGGCGCTGCTGTTGGCGCTGCAGTAGTCGTGACGGTAGTGGCAGCCACCGGTGCAGCAGCTGTCGCTGTTCCAGCGCCTTCAATCCGAGAAAAATTCACACACATGCCATTAGTTTCCCAACTCTTCCATGAACGGATCGCTTACTGGGGGCAGCCGAGGTCGCTGTCGGCAAAGCGAAGCCCAAACTCGGCGCTGCAGATGTAGTTGTCGTCGCAGGTGTGGCTGCAAATGAAAGGCCAGCAGCAGGCGCGGAAGTACTGGGAGTTGCCCCTGAAAACAATCACATACGTCTTAAATGGGTTGTTGATACATACAGTGGAAACGTGGTTAACACGAAAACTGTTAAGACGAAAAAACACTCCGGTCCCGATCAAATCCTATCTCTTTACGTACGTTTTTCTTCTCTTAAAGGGCAATGGACACCAAAAACGCAAATAGAGATTTTGATGGATTATTACAATACACATTCATCTAAGAATGGAGAATTTTGTTTCGATTTTTTCTGACCAGCCGTTCTGGAGATATTTATTTTCAAAGTTTTGGCCTTTTCCCGCCATGAGAAGCGTAACGTCATGGAAGCCAAACTTTGAATTCCATGGACAATGGATACCAAAAGCGCATATAGAGATTTTGATGGATTATTATACTACACATTATTTTAAGCATAGAGAATTTTATTTCGATTTTTTCTGACCAGCCGTTCTGGGGATATTTATTTTCAAAGTTTAGGCATTTTCCCGCCCATGAGAAGTGTGACGTCACGGAAGCCAACATTTGAATTTCAGATTTCTTATTTCCTAAATATCTTCGTTATTATTTCGCACCTGAGAGAAAGAAACATACATCCAGAAACTAGATTTTTCACTCTTTTTTATAAGACAAAGTTGTTTTTTTTATGTCCATTGCCCTTTAAGACGAAACAAAACATCGGTGAAGATGAATTAAAAGCCCACTGTAATTAAAAGCTACCTGGTAGCGCAAATCCAGTTGCTGTAGTGGTCGCTGCAGGAGCAGGAGTGCCTGCAGCTAAAGAAAATCCGAGCAAAGGGGCGGAGCTAGTTGTTGCAGGCGTAGGAGCTGTCGCTGTTGCGGTATTCGGAGCTGCGAATCCAAAGGACACTCCTGCTGTAGGCAAAGTTTGTGCTGCAGGTGCGGCTGGCATAACCGTAGCAGCAGTGGTGGTTGTTGCGGCCGGCGCTGCTGCCGCAAAGCCGAAGCTAGGGGCCGCTGCCGTCGTAGCGCCGAAGCCAAGTCCTTCATGTAGAACAGACACCAAATTATATAAAATTAATTGTAACTGTTGTCAAGTATACCCGTTGAAGGCGCTGCTGGTGTTGCCGCTGGCGTACCGACGCTAAAGCCTACGAAGAATTCAAAATTATTAAATTGCCTTTACGAACAAGAAAATGAAGAGAAGTTCTACCTGGTGCCGCTGGAGCGCTACTGGTTGCCGTTGGAGCTGCTGCTGGAGTTTGAGCTACTTGCGCACCAAAACTCAATCCTAAATATAAGTTTCAATAAATTCCAACGAGACAGGTCTTGAAATGACAGATATGAGTAGTAAAGCGTCAGAAATAAAGCGAACGACGAACGAAATAACCGTAAAGAATAGGTAGAGGCACTGAACCTTGTGATAGATTGCCAAAGCCAGTAGAAGGCTGTGTCGCCGTAGTCGGCTGAGCGGCTGAAAACGCCGGTCCTGAAAGAACAATGATATTAAAAGACCAAAAGCTGTTAGCAAGCAAGCTTACCGGTCGCTGTAGTACTAGCGGGGGTCGTGGCAGCGCCCCCGAAAGAAAAACCAGTACTCGGTGCTGTGGAAGCCGCCGGCGCTCCGCCAAAGCTAAAGGCAGGAGCCGGAGTTGCTGCTCCAAAACTCGCAGCAGCCGCTGCTGGCGCTGTCGTGTTGGCCGGCGCTGTCGCTGCCGAACCAAACGAAAAGCCTATCAATCAGCAAGCATTTGAGTACGACTATCCCACAAAAATATTGATCGTGTCGGTTACCAGCGCTAAGAGGAGCTGTTGCAGTGGGCGCAGCAGGCTGGGCACCAAAAGATAGCACTAAGAAGATACAAAGTTATGCGTTAATGTGGTATAAACACATTTAGAGTGATTACCTCCAAAGCTGGAAGGCGGCTTGGCTGCGGCGCCTCCAAACGTCAATGCTTCAATACAATTTGAATACAATACAAATACTGTTACAGAACGAATGTAAAGCTATCTTTACCTGCTGGTGGTACAGTTCCAATCGCTCGTTGAGCTGGGGGGGCACCCAGTACGCCAAAAGAATGTGAAAGAGCTGCTGCTGGAGTACTGGCTGCAGCAGGCGGAGCGGGAGCGGGCGTACCAAAGGAAAACGGCGCAGTGGCTGCTCCAGCTGGCTTTCCAAACGATAGTCCACCTGTGGTACCTGGCGCTCCACCAAAGGAGAAACCTATAACAAAAGTAGGCACAGTAGCGTAGGATAATTTGTTGATATTTTGTTAAGAACCGTACCTGAAGTAGTAGTTCCTGTAATGGGTTGTGCTACCGGAGTACCGAAATTAAAGCTACTACCGGGTGTTTGGCTCTGCTGGGTGCTTGGCGTAAAATTAAAGTTGAAAGACATAGTGAAATACGTGACAATTTAGCGAAAACCGATGCTAAGGAGGGTCGATAAACAAAAACACGCTCGTCTAACTTCCCAGCGCGCGAGAAATACATTTGAGGTTGCCGGGTGCTGCAATTGTTTTGTTTTCTTTCTTGACGTTTACCTTAATTCGGCTAGTCTTCTCTTAATTTTTTTATTTTTCTCAACAAAATGTATTGAAATGAAATAAAACTTGATTAAAAATATTTTTAATGAGCAGTTGAAAAACGCAACGCTGTCTTTTTCCATATCCCTGTTGTGTTGTTGTTTCATCTGTCCCCGGCCCTATAGTAAGTTATCTTCTAATATCCATTTTACCTTCCGTAATCTATTTCATTTAATTGCGTATTTAAGATCGGTTACTGTTTATCATCTACTAACCACCAAAAATGGAACCATCCGTGTGTTTTTTCAAAGATATCAGTGTTTATACCCTTGGCATACCATGTTGTGACGTTAGAACATACCGTGTGTAACAATCCACTTATAGTGTCTTTTGCGTATATCTAGGCGGCTAGCAATCAACATGGGGGCTTACAAGTACATGCAAGAAATGTACCGCAAGAAGCAAAGCGATGTTATGCGCTTTTTGCTCCGTTTGAGATGTTGGCAATACCGCCAATTGAACAGGATTCACAGGGCTCCTCGTCCCACTCGCCCCGACAAGGCTCGCCGCCTGGGCTACCGTGCTAAACAAGGTAAACCTTTACCCACTGTGTCCTTTCACCACCTTTCAATATCCTATTGAGGCTATAAAAAGAATAATCCAAGACAAAACGCTTTAATCGACATTCCACTGAGTGAGCGACATCTGAACGCGGTGCCTGCATTTCGCTCGTAAAT
The DNA here is from genome assembly GCA_020615345.1 of Triops cancriformis. Taxonomy (NCBI): domain Eukaryota; kingdom Metazoa; phylum Arthropoda; class Branchiopoda; order Notostraca; family Triopsidae; genus Triops; species Triops cancriformis. Next base: position 136,297 of record JAHZNP010000065.1, on the reverse strand, counting down.
CCGCGTAGCGCCTCCATTAAATGCATTTACATGCCTCAGATATTGTGCTTGAAGAATAGGGTGTTCCATTACTTCATTGTTCATGCGAGTATATTCCCTAATGCTATTCGTATTCGGTCATTACAGGCTTCTCCGTCTTCCGCGTGCGCGTTCGCCGTGGTGGACGCAAACGCCCGGTCCCCAAGGGTTGCACTTATGGCAAACCCAAGGGTCATGGTGTGAACTCCTTGAAGCCAAAGCGTAACTTGCAGGCCGTCGCTGAAGAACGTATTGGTCGTCGTTGTGGCGCTCTCCGTGTCTTGAACTCCTACTGGGTGGCCCAAGACTCGACTTTCAAATTCTACGAAGTCATCATGGTCGACCCGGCCAAAAAAGTAATCCTCGATATAAAAATCAAAACATTTAAATTGCAGTGAACTTCTTTATGATGATAATCCCTTCTGCTGGTGATTTACTATGATAAGCAATCTTCCTTGGATGTCTGATGCAGTTATTTGAAAGATTTTGTAGAAACGTTAATGAAAAGAGGGAAAGAGTACTAATGTGTCTTTTCGTTATCTTGTTAGACCATTCGTCGCAACCCGGACACCCAATGGTTGGTCAAGCCCGTGCACAAGCATCGCGAATTGCGTGGTCTTACCTCCGCTGGCCGCAAGGCTCGTGGATTGGGCAAAGGTCACGGTTATTCCCAGACCACTGGTGGATCCCGCAACGCTGCCTGGAAGCGACACAACCGACTTTCTATGCTCCGAAAACGATAAATGCAAGAAATGGGAGGAGCTTCTTGTACACATTGCCTACGAGGAAAAATACATCTTATTCCCGGCAACATTCTGCTTTACTTTCTTAATAATGCGTAGCTTTTTCTCATGTTTTAACTAACGGATGTTTGCTGTGAAGGGCTTCCAGCTCGGAGAGGCTTTATTTACATGAAAAGTAGAAGGCTCAATTGAAAACTACGTGAACGGAGAAAAGCTTGAAGAATTTCGAAAAATTTGACAGAATTTCAAATTCAGTAAGTGGTTCTGAATAAATGTAATTATTGAAAATACCGTTGAAAATAACTCTTGTTATTTTATGGAAATTTTAACTTCAAGACAACGAATGCTACAAGTTTCGTGGAAAAATTTATGATTTTATTAACAAAGCACACGGTTTTCAACCGAAGTTCATGTTCAAAAACTAGGCCATTGTGTTTTCCTTCTCTAAACAAAATGTCAATCCTTATTTTCCAAACAGGACCGAAGAGACAGACCAGGGACTGCTTCTAAATTACAATATGCACAAAGTCTGTTCCTCCTTCTGCTTGTCAAATTCGTGTCATCCGCATGTCCAACCAACACAAAAACCCTTTTATCTGTTTCTCATTTTTATGTCAATATAAACGGCTCTGTGGGGAGGAAAAAAATTACAAAGAGCGAGGGAGAGAGAAAAAATGGGGAAAGACATCATCTTCATGTGCCCTTTTTATCCGTCAAGGATCGGCTGGATCCGTTGGTGTAGAGGGAGGAGCTGGAGCAAGGAGGGGAAGGGGATCCAACGGAGGTTGGAGGCGATTGAGAGGCGGGGCTTAGTTGCTGATTCGCTTGAGGCCGGCACTTGATACATATGAAAACTTCAGGGATGTTCGTTTTCTTAATTTTTGCACAGGATAAATGAATCCACGTGAGACAGTTGCTGCACTCAATCATTGGCCGCTTGGCAAACGGTTTCCCACAATAGCACGTCACCAGATAATAACCGTCATCATCTGCGCAAAGAAAACAATTCCATGTTACTTTCTACCGTACAGGTCAGAAATATAAGTAATTAGGACAGCTTTTATTAAATAAAGCACGTTTTATGAAAGAACAATTTAAACGGTCTAATCTGCAACATGAGCTTAAATTCTTCCCTTAAATGCAGAAATTCATCATTGGGAAATTCTCACAAGTCTTTCTTCGGAGAGGTCTCGAGTTCCATGAATCCTCATTGACATTTAATTATTTGGCATTATCCAGAATACACAGGTAAGAGGAAAACGTTGAAAAACTAAGTCTTCCTTGTCGACTTTGGTCCTTTCGTATCGATATCGAAATACCTAGGCCGATTTGATATTTTGGTCACGCAAACCAGCTTCATGCATATAATTCGTGTTCTTTGCACGTAAATACGCTCTTGTTTAAGTTTTTCTTGCGTTATTGCGTACTGGGTTTGCAGTGGCAACGTCTACCAGACGTTTGGCGTAGCGTGATAATAAAAGGCTAGCGGAAAAGAATGAAAATGGCTCCAACAGTTACCTGTCTCGGTATCAGATCCTTTTCTGTCATTTTGGCTTGCTCTTCCTTCAGACCTGCTGGAGGTAGACAGATCAGAACTGCTGCCTGTGCTTCCCATAGGACTGCCACTCTTGGCCCGCAGCTCCTAACACACACAAGAATGTAACCCACACTTGTCACTCACACGGAAAGTGTTATTATGTAGAAGTACGAACCTCGTGCCGTAGCATTTCGTAGTTTTCGTAGTCTAGAATGAACTTGCAAAAGAGTAGAAAATCTTCTGCTGTACGTGGTCGCTTGGGGGCCATTGCAGGTGGAGGCTATAAACAAAGAAGGCAAAAAATGTTATTCAATAAAACTCCTCTGTTTTCCCAATCCACTACAGCCAATTATAGTAGAAACTTACTTCGTAATCGTCTTGGCGGGGTGATTTTTTCGCCCGGGGAGCTGAAACAACAAGGAATGACATAAAAGGTCAGATCAAATATGGCACCCACAGCATTGCATTGCAAGGCACTTTTGTCACATACAGCTACCAAAATTCTGTAAATGCACTCCACACAAGATAAAAAGAAGCTTGAGAAGAAAATGATGGACAGAAAGAAAGGCTGAAGAGAAGTTTCTTTCAAGTCACCGGACGGATTATGAAAGCTTTACCTTTGAAAAGAGTGTCTGCCATGGCGAAACTGTTTTTAAGAAATCGGTTAACGAACCTGTATCACTGTGTCAGGTTTTTGGAAACGTAATTCGGTGTACAATTGTTATCTGCAACTTGGACGACTGTAATTTAGCGAAATCTTCGTGCACATAGCAACACACCAACAGATATATATGTGTCGAACAGAACTTGCACCTCCAAGGAAGGGGAAGCTGCTTGAATATGGAATGGAGAGACAAGGGGAATGGAGGAAAAGAGGAAGAAACGTTAGAAAATGGGATAAAACGTTAAACAACATTGACACATCTCCTAGTATAAAATTTTACTAAAAACATACTGGCAAGTCTTTCATTTTCAGATACTTAAATATTAAAATGCTCAAAATTACTACAACGAGTTATATAAATGAAATAAAACCGAAAATATACCAAACGGACAATGTTGGAAAGCCATCTCGAACGTAACCACGTGTTGTACAGACCGCCATCTTGACCTCAGAATTGTCACGTGATCGTCAACCATATTGAAACCACGTGGTCTTTTGTTTTGAACCTTTAAGACCATTTTCTACCTAGCAGTTTCTGTTATTTGGGTGATTTAAGGGACTTTCGACAAAGGAATCAATGCTCTATTAGTAGCTTTGTACACGTGATGGCTTATTTCCGAAGGTTTCTTACACCATTCGTTGTTGACTTTCCGAAGAAAAGAAATCCGTTTGCTCGGTTGAGCGTGTTGAGGGAATATTCTTCAGATTCCTCATCGGTATCGGCCGCTGAACAAAAGAAAATGGATGAACTAGCTAAAAATCCTTATTTTGCCAAATATGCTGCCAAAATCGCAACTCTGGAGGCGTAAGCTCTAAATGAAAGGTTACAACAATAGAGTAATCCGTTAAATTGTAACGTATTGTTGCAATAGGGAGAGTCCAGACGCATTGAAAGCGAAACTCGAAGAACTTAAAGCTCAAAAAGCTCCTCAAAGCGCATCGAATGAACCCTTGGCCCCAACTCCAGCTCCTAAGCCCAAAGAATCGATTAGTAGCTATGCCTTTAGCAGAAAGAAGGTACCGACGTTTACAGTTAATTGTAGCATAATTTCTTGGTTTGAATGACTGATTCGTAATGTTCTTAGGTCCTCAGCGATTTAATGAAACTAGATTTGTTGCAAGACAAGAGCGCTGAGGAGATTGGCAAAGTAACTTTCATTATTATCACGCGTTCTGTTGTGTAATAATCGTGTTACGTACGTGTTTTCGTAATTAGATATGGCTTAACTACTTCAAAGATAAAGATGCCATCTCCGCAGTAATTCCTGAATCTGCCTACAAAATCATGGAGCAAAGAGTTGTCGATTTTCCAACAGTAACAATAAAAAAAAAAAGAAACTGATTAATAAGTTATCGATCTTCAGTTCGTGTTTCCCCTGCCTCGCGACTCAGGTTATGAATTCATGCTCTGTCAGTTTGCCAGCAACGAATGTCACTTCACATCTTTAATTAACTACCAAGTAAATGGATTTCGAGATTTAGCATTCCATGTTTACCCTTTTTCTTCTTCTTCGTTAGACTTACAAGGAAAATGCCCCGGAGTGTTTAACAATTGTTTATTATGATGATCTGAAAGAAAAGGGTATTGTTCTCATGAAAGGAGAGTACAACAAGGACGTTCTGGTGAGTTAAGTTCCCACTAAACGATTCGTGGGCGTGTTTATGGCTTCGGTTGATTTTTTTTATTTTAATCAGAATGCGAAAGAAGCTCAGTGCTTGGCGAATCTGGTCCACATGTTCTATAGTAAGGATGAAGGCGGAGCCAAGCTGGAGCTACTGCGGCGTTTCACGCACGAAGCGAAAGATTTTGACATAATGGAAGTTGTGAATGAAACCAATAACTTGCAACTGTAATAGTAGAAAGCGTAATAGAATACATTTAGAAAAAGGAGTGGCCCTGTACATAAGTAGGGAAAAGCTTTCGCTTGCGATTCACTGGTTTCCCATTCGCGGTAGAGACTGGCGCCGCACTTTTAAGCTGTGTGACGTTGGCACCGTTATTGGCACATGAAGAGCTTGTTTCTGGCAGCGGAGGAACAGTAGCACGCGAAACTTTCTCGTTTTGGGCTGTTGGCAGAATTTCAGCAGGTTTCGGCTGCTGTTCAGTGTCAAGTTTCTTTTCAAGGTCAACGATGCGAGATAAGAGCTGCTGTTTTTCCAGCAAGAAGGATTTTTCTTTCGTTTGAATCCGCTTATTACACATGAATCAACATTAATAGCGTTACTAATGGATTTGGAAAGAAATTACTTTCTTGAGGAACTCCACGGTTTGAACAAGATTCTGGGTGTCTCCTTTGCGAGCTTCCTCCACTTGGGCTTTCAATTGCGCAATCTTCTCTTCGTACTACAAAAATCGTTGCATTTTTATTCGAGAAAATTGACTACTAAAAAAGGTAAGACAATTTGGGTCTACTTCGATTCGTAAAATGTTAGCCTTGTGTTTAACCGCGTCTAGCAAGTTCAAGTTGTCTTGTTCTAACTGCGCAATGTGTTTAGTCCGCTCTCGGATATTTTGTTCGTTCAGAATTCTCTGCTCGTCGACTTTAATAATAAAACATTATTTCAAATACGGTTAGAAGCAGTAGAAGTTACGTTTGGCGGTGTAAAACTCCTCCAACTCTTCTTGCATTTTCTTCTTTTCAGTTTCTGCGTTTTCGTGATGTAATTCAAGTTCAGTAGTCACAGTCCGAAGTTGCTAACAACGAAACAGATTGTTTAATGAAATGGATACATGTAAGCCATATTACCTTGTCCAATTCTTCAGCTTTCTCTCGTAGTAAGTTTGCGTCTTGCGTAACCTTATCGCGCTCCTCTTCAAATCATTTTTTAGAATCTGTTTATAAGAACTTCGACCTTACCCTGTAATTTAGCCCAGTATGTCGTTTGGATGGAAGTTTCCTCCACCGTCTTTCGGAGGTTTATCATTTCTGATTGAAGAGCGTCTTCCCTTTGGCGAGCGAGTTTCAGTTGCCTGGTTATCCATGTCAGTTCCTCCTCTAGTAATTTTTTCTCGTTTTCTGTAGCTGTCGTAGCCTGTGGTACACGAATTTTAGTTTAATATATTTTTGTACATTACTGAACGCTACGAGCTTTGCCGCGTGGCAGTCGCGAAGAAAACTTGTTATGTCGCCGTTTTCTACTTCGTCAAAAATGTCATCCTCAGACGGAAGAGCCATTGCTTTAAAATCTACTTGTCGTGAGGATATTGTAGCTGTTGACTGACGAAAGAGTGAAATCCGTTTGCGAGCGAAGCGCGGGAAAGTTTCAAACGTTCGATCTTGCAGTACTTTATACGCATGAGAGAAGAGGATTGATCGCCACTGTTTTCTGTTTCTCATGAAATCTATAAGCATTACTACTGATTCTTAGTAGACACCCACTTTTTTGTATTTATTTTTCACTGTTTGCATACGGTGCGTCTACCTGTTTGGATAATTCGATTAAACATCTCAAATTCGATTAAAAATCCGTTCGCTCGCTGTGCGCGGGAAAGGTTTGAAATTCGATCCCAGCGCCATTCCGTGCTAATGGTTTCGCAATTGAGACGATTTGCAAGCACGAAAAAAGAGATTCATGAGCGCATTATTCCTTTTTCAACTTCAGTTCTACTTTCTTTTCTTAGCCAGAGCACAGCCTGGTTACATTATATCGGTGGGAATTTTGTTTATGGGGTCAAGGTCTCCCCATGCTCTCTCGACGTAGACGCTCTGAAAGGTTTTGCGCGTTTTCATTGGTTTTTACGCAGCGGCACAACTGTCTCTCGGACTTCGCGTTCGTTTTTGCGGGGGATTTGGTAGGATAAGCGAAGGGGCTCGTACTATTGTATGAGAAAATGACAAAGTAAGGAGGAGTTGACACATGAAAAGATGAATAATGAACAAGTATCCGGTGGCGCCATAACCATCGCGCCACTCCACGTACCGTCCTCATTGGTTCGCTGAGTGAAAAGCGTCTCCTTTTTCTGGCGTTACCCGAGGAAATTCAAAGAGAGAGAGACCACCGACGCTGTGTATGCGTGCGTGTCCTTTTCTTTCAGCTTCCCGCAATGAAAAGACGAAAGAGAAGAACCAGATCCAATTACTTCATAGAACGATAGTAGCACCCTAAAATTTCCCCTCGGAACATGGCTTCATTCATGAGTTACCCCGAGACGGCTCACCAGACGAGCAGATTGTCTTCAAACTCTAGATAGAACACACGATCCTTCACGAGTCTTCGAATTTTTTTAACAGATCTCACACTCGCTGACGTGCAGCGATGTAGTTTGATACTCACGTGGCTACTAACACGGAGCTCTTGAAGTGTCCTGCGGTGCGCTTACGGCTTGACGGAAACTTTTTGACAGTGTACGACGCAAAACTGAACACAAGTATGTCGTCGTTAGTGAACGCTTTGGTACACATGGCACTAGCAAGTGCGACAGGTGGTTTCCGAACCGTGTACTTCCTTTCGATGCTTTTTATCGCCGGAGTCCGCGAAGTACAGGGAATTACGAGTCCAGTATCATGGACTTCCATGCACCTTACCTTCAAAGTACCGTTTATGAGAAATCAGAACTTGCAAACTCGCCCACTATGGTCTAAAAGTGCGGCAATGTGGTTAGCTTTCGCACTGCTAACTGAACTCCGCTGGGAATCGGTTAGCGCCTTTCCAGCTCCATCTTCGATGTCAAACCCTCCAAGTCCCAAAAGTGGCAAAGAAGGATGTGCCAACTGTGCCAGGGAAAGTGTGATCAGCAAATTGGATGATCGGCAGCTCAGTTCAATGCGTCTGGAAATGACGAAGCAACAAATTCTCCATAAACTCGGAATGAACGAGTCAACTTTTCCTGTGCGGCACACACCACAAATAAACGCCCTTCCAACAGCGTTGATGCAGTCACGGCAGTCTGGTAGGATCGAATCATTCACGGACGAACCTGAGTCGTCCTACAGTGGGCCGCAACAATTATTTTTACTACCCGAAATAGGTAAAATGCCATTCCAATAGTATTAAAGCTGGGAAATATTCTTGTAATTCATTTTCTACTCGCGTAGTGAGCGTCATTGAAGACGAATTTATACTTGATTTCCGACTGACCGAAGAAACCGAGTTCTTTGAACTCGAATCCGCCGTGCTTTGGGTCCCGATTCTTCCCGCTCATAACGAATCAAACAACTCGGAGCATGGAATTCTGGAAGGTAACATCATAGAACACTTATCGTTCCTATTTGCTCAATTAAGTATTCTCTTAGGTGATTGGTCTCAGCATAATATGACTAGCGTCGTTAACCAAGGTTTGTCAAGGAATTCGACAACAATCGTTACCCGCGTGAAGTGCGAAGATTGTCCGAATGTATGGCAAGAATGGACGCGACACGAAATTCAACCAGTTTTGGTCATCAAACTAGATCCTACTCGCGACGTAAGCATTTTCTGCAATTTATTCTGCACAAATTAAAAGAAAAGCTTTTAATCAATTAAAAGAGAAACAAAGACACTTTTATATTCAAAGAAATGTATTTTCATTCGAGAATATCGAGATACAATGCAGAAAGTAAATTAACGTCTTTTCTTTACCAGAAGCGACAGCTTTATCAGCGTAAGAAAAGGAGTCCAACTTGCGGACCAGGGATCACGGAATGTTGTCGAGATTCATTGTACGTTGACTTCCAAACCATTGGCTGGGATTGGGTTTTACATCCACCGGGCTTTGAGGCGTATTTCTGCCGCGGATCGTGTCAATTACCCACATCCATTTCGCGGAGTGCTTCCCAACACGCTACAATTGTTCAGGTAAAGCGTTTTGTAAAGAAAGCCTCAAGGGACCGCCATCATTAATTGTATGGTTTTATTTAGAAACTGCTCGCCAGAAACGGCTTAAGTAACACGATACGGTCGCAGCTCGTGCCCTGTTGCACTCCAGCAAGAATGTCTTCATTAACGCTTCTGTTCGTAGATAAAGACGGTGTTGTAAAAGAAAAAACGTTGAACAATATTGTCGTTGAATCCTGTGGCTGCGCCGCATAAGCACGTGTAAAAACTAGTCCACTGTTTTTCTCAAGTTGTAATTTATTGTATATACATTTTCCTTGATGACAGTACAATAGTTTTAATTTTTACATGCCTTCCCTTCTCCTGACTTTTTGTTTTCGATTTACTCATGTTTTTCGACGACAAAAGCGAGCTTTTCCTTCCCGCTCGTTCATAAGACAACTTCGGCATAAGAGCGGTTCTAGTCAACCACTATTAAAGCTATCCGAGAGTAAGAAATAACTCAAAACTGGAGTGTTAAATTTTTTCATAATGTATGAATAATATTTATGAAATTTATTCCCTCCCTAAAGAATAGCTGTATTAAGAAAGTGTGAAATTTTTCTCATTTTCTACATTTGTATTTCTCATTTAAGTTTGCAGTTGACATCTAGTGGGATAGGTAGGAAGTTTTCCATCAACGGTAAGGAGGCGGCGTAGTCAAGTGGTGGGTGTAGCCTTTCCAGTGCCAAAGTAGCCGCCGCCCCATAACAACGTACGGCAGTGGCCCTGTTAATTCCAATCCTTTTCCGAGTATTTCTTAAAATCATTGAAATTCTAAATTAAACATGGCTATGGGAAAAAGTTTTAAAGTGTGGCACAAAGTAAATCCCTCCGGTCCTTACAGTGTTTTGCTCGAACGAAGAAATAATGACGAAGCTCTCTTATTTGAAGCCAATGTCGTGGCCTCATTAAGTAATTCCCACTTCCATATTCAATAAGCAAATATTCTGCAATTTTTTTGTATTACAAAACACAGCTCCGCCCGAAGTAGACTGCCTCAGGCGCCAGTATACCAAAATAATGGACTGTTACGGCTGCTTAGGAGTATTGCAGTTAAATACCGGTAATCACGTAATTTGGAAGTTAAAATGCTAACGATCTGTTATGGCTTTCTTAGGCGATGGTGTAGTCTTGTACCTAGTCATGATCACAGGCTGCACGTCAGTCGGTAAATTGGGCGACACAGACATCTTCCGCATCGCGCAAACAACTTTCCTGTCGTTACGAAACAATACTCAAGACGAAGAACGCATCTCGGAAGTCCGCAAGTTACTTAATTCGGGCGCTTTTTACTTTTCCTGGACGGCCAGTGGCAACGAGCCTTTCGATTTGTCGCTCTGTGCCCAGAAACAAGCGTACAGCGCTGATACAGACAACCGTTTCTTCTGGTACGGAATATTTCACACTCACTTTCAGGTTAAATGATTCTTTCTCCTCCTTTGATAGGAATCATATGATGCATTTGCATGTTCTGCGGTTTGGCATCGACTGTTCCCAATGGCTGACGAAAACCATGTGTGGAAGTGTGGAAATCCGGACAGTGTACGCTGGTCATAAGCAGTTCAAAGCTGCAATCATTTCGCGGTTGAGTAACGAGAGGACTGGAACGCGTTTCAACGTCCGTGGAGCCAATGATGAGGGCCACGTAGCCAATTTTGTTGAAACCGAGCAGCTAATGTACGGCGAAGAAGAAATTTCCTCCTTTATACAAGTATACGAAAAGTTTTTTTCGTTCTGTGGGTAAAATTGATAACATCGGGGTGCTAGATTCGTGGATCTGTTCCGTTATTTTGGGAACAACCCGGAATTCAAGTAGGGTCCCATAAAGTGAGGTTCTCTCGGGGACAGGAAGCCTCTCTGCCCGTGTTAGATAAACATTTGTCGATTCTAAAGCACCGATACGGCGAACAAGTCCTTCTGAATCTGTTGGGATTGAATCTCGTCGGTTCCAAAGAAGGCGAAGCATTGCTTAGTCAGATTTACTTGGTAATTTAAACTGAAGCTTCTTCTGAATAGACATAAAGCGATTTTTGTACGTTCGTAGGCACATCACAACGCATGCCCACATCACTCAGACGTCGTTCACATGGCATTCGATTACCACCAAGAGTGTAAAGGTGGAAATACACAAAATTTGTCGAAACTAAAGGCTCTCTTGCAAAACCATTTGGACCGAATGGGCTACTTTAGTTCACATGCCGGGAAAACAAAAATGTACCAAAGTGGAACGGTCCGTACCAACTGTTTGGATTGCTTGGATCGCACTAATTGCGTCCAAACGTTCATAGGCTTGGAGGTAATCTTACGTTCAAAAGTAACTGGTACACTTGCTGTAGGAAATTTCGTGTAAGTGTACCAGATTATAATGAACTCAGTAATGGTGAGTTGTTTTTCGTGTATTTCAGGTCTTAGTTCAACAATTGCAAGATTTAGAAGTTAAACAGCAAGCAGTAACGCGTTGCTTAGAGCTGTTTAAACAAATGTGGGTCAACAATGGTAACGAGATTAGCAAGATTTACGCTGGCACCGGGGCCATTCAAGGCGGTTCCAAAGTAAGCTTAATTTTGGAGTGATCATGTTTCTCTTTTTGTAGTTGAGTACAGCTAAGCATTGTCTCACTGTATTTGTGTGAAGTGAGCTAACAGACTGGAATATTTATAGTTAATGGATGGCGCGCGTTCAGCCGCTCGGACGATTCAGAACAACTTATTGGACAGTAGCAAGCAAGAAGCGATTGATATGCTTTTGTATGGCACTGCGTCGCCTCCGGAGTTGATGGACTGGGCCCGAACGCTTCTGCCTCCTCATATGCTTTACGGTAAGAGTGAGTTTTTAACCAAACTAACAATAGAGCAAAAGTGAACCTTTTGTACAACTTAAAAAGTATTTCTGTAGTGCCACCACCGTTATTGCATGCTGTGTGTACAAGATTCCAAGATTATTCCGCCGCCAGACCTCTGAGAGTTGCAGTGGGGACGTACAATGTGAACGGTGGGCACCATTTTCGCAGTGTGGTCTACAAAGACAAGACTTTGGCTGATTGGTTACTTGATGCGCCCAATTCATCAGCTGATCAAGGTAAAAAACAGATTTCGAGTGCATAAAATACCATAAGAGGAATTAAACAAGTAGAAATCAGTATTAAGTGAACACAATTGCTTTGCTTTTTTCTCGTTGGCTGCTTGGGTATGCTGGGAAATTCGGTAATTGCTAAGAGCTTGAAATGACGAGAAACAAGCTTAATCCTGTTTGCTCATTAGGTTTGATAGACGTCAGCGAAAATTCATGGAGATCGGACCCAGTGGATGTTTACGCAGTCGGCTTTGAGGAAATTGTCGACTTAAATGCTTCTAATATTATGGCAGCTAGGTAAGAACTCAGTATACCATGTTTTTAGCTTCTCTTTTAATAAATCTTTTGTTTTCATGTGATTGGAGCAGTAGTGAGAATGCGAAAGCGTGGGCGTCGGAACTGGAGAAAATTTTGTCACGAGATAGTCCCTATATTCTCGTGACGTATGTGCAGTTAGTTGGCGTTTGCCTCTATGTCTTTGTGCGACCACAGTTAGCCGGTTTAATTAGAGATGTGGTGACGGACACGGTGAAAACCGGTCTCGGCGGGGCAACTGGTAAGAAAACTTCATCTTTGACTCACTCGCTCTTCTGAGACGCAAACTTTGTCTGTCTTTAGGTAATAAAGGGGCCGTTGGTATTCGAATGGTTGTGAGAAATACGTCCATGTGTTTTGTGTGCTCACATTTTGCGGCTGGACAGTCCAATTGGGCGGAACGCAACGCGGATTACCTGGAAATCACCAAGAAAATCTCATTTGGCAGCGTAATTTCTCTTAAACTTAAGTAACAGTAGCGTTTAAGGTCACTATATACCCTTTATCTTGTTTTACATTGAGTAATGGGAAGAATAAAAAAAGTTGCGTTCACTATTTTTCCATAACTTTCACATATTTTTTAAATAATTTTTCGACCAAAATTGTAAAATTAATACCTAGAATTTACGTGGAGAAATTTTGGAAAAAAGTATAAGAGTAGGGTGATATACAGTGGCCTATGATCGTTTCTCTTGGAGTTAATTCATGCATGGAAAGGAACGGTGGAAATATTAGAATATGTTAAAATACTGCATCTCACAGAAATTATGGAAATGTTGCTTTAAAATGTTCGAATGTGCCACAGAAAGTAGTGGGTATTATAATTTACGTTTTCTTTCTAGGGGAGGAGTTTGTTTAGTCACGATTACGTTTTTTGGTGTGGGGACTTTAACTATCGCATTGATTTGGACCGAGACGAAGTCAAAGAGTTGATTGCGTTGCAAGATTGGTCCAATATGTTGGAATGCGATCAGTTGTTGGTGCAGCAAGCGGCGGGCAACGTTTTCCAAAATTTCTTGGAAGGCAAAATCACTTTCCCGCCGACTTACAAATACGATCTCTTCTCTGACGACTACGATACGAGTGAAAAATGTCGCGCGCCCGCCTGGACTGACCGAGTACTCTGGAGACGACGCAAATTCCAACAAGGTATCCCAATTGTTCTGAATCTTTTCAATTGTCGTAGCATTTTTTTAACGAATTTCAGGGAATTTCGTTTTATTTATAACGCCTAATTATAGTAAGATCGGCAATAATTTTTTTTTGTAATAATGTGTCAAGGTATTTATCAAACAATATTGTAATAGTATAGTTAAGATCAGTGTAAACTTGATAATCAAAACAAACTACCACACCTTAACATTAAAATTAAACAATGCTCTTATTTTGTCTTTGCAGAAGCCTTGCCCCAGGGGAACATATTGTACTACGGACGGGCGGAGTTGAAGCAAAGCGACCATCGGCCAGTGATTGCGATTATTGACATAGACATTAACGAAACTTCCAAGCAGATGTTAGGGAAAATGTTGGAACAATGTGTAGTGAAGGTGGGGCCGCCAGATGCCACCGTGATCGTAGAGGTATGGCTGTTTTCTCATTCCTATGCAAAGGATAAAAAAATATATATAAACCTTTGATTTTGTGAGTATAGAACCCTGAAGATAACGACACGTTCCTCCAAGAGGATCAAGTGATGGCGGAATTACTGCTGAAATTGGCTTCCGCGGGTGAAGTCATCTTGGTTCGATACGTGGAGGACTGCGTTTTGCTCACATTCCGCGAACCTATGAACGCCTTACGAGCCTTGAAGCTGTCTCCTTTATCAGTGCGATTCTTTCATATAAAGCAAATTATCGATTTATTTAAACTTATATTTGTTACCAATATATTTTTCGGACAGGTTTTTGGGAGTATAATTAAGTTGACATTAAAATCACCCGATTGGCCTTTGCAACTGGCCAAAGAGATGACTCTGACTTGCGATAATTCTGTTCCTTTGAATGAGAGCTTGGTCTATTCACCACCAGAGGAAACCCAAGTCTTAACCAACCTGGCTACCCGCTTACGCAGAGAAGGTATAATCGAGTATTTCTACGACCCATATTCAGAGTTCTGTGAAATTTCATCGTCCATTTACTCTTTTGGTGAAGGCATCGCGGAAATTCTCAACCAGGAAGTACGGAATTCACCTGCGCCGAAACGCCCACCGCCGATGGCTCTCAGACTAGAGCAACAAATTCCAAGCGCTGTTGCCGTTACTTCAACGGCTGCGCCACCGTTGGTACCTGTCACTGTCGCTCCTCCCGCGCCATTGCCATCTTTAGTAACACGCCCACCACCGCCCGTTCCTGTGCGTGAACTTCCACCAGTTCCCTCTCGTCAAGCTCCTCCCATTGCTCCCCGAACAACCGCTCCGCCTTCTGGAGAAATTGTCGACGCGGAGAAGAAAGTTGTTACTCAAGGACCGCCTCCTCCCATTCCCGAGCGCCAGCTTCCGCCAGTACCGGCACGTATGTTACCTCCCATACCACCCCGAAACTGAGATTATCTTTTCAGTGTCCACTAGTCATTCCGAGGTACTTACGGCCATTGTGTCCATTCCAAAAACCAAATCTGTTAACAATTTCTGTTTTTTAGGGAAATTAGTCTTAACATGTCATGACGTGTTGAATGTTCTGTGTCGTATCATAGAATAGTTGTCCATTGAGTGTCTCACCCTTTCGTGTATCCTCCATGACAGCCAAGAGAAGCATTCATTAATACTTATGCAAGGGACTAGGCCGAAAGAAAAACTGCGTAACTTTCATAACGACTCCCGTAGTAAGTGTACCGCGTAAAGCGAGACCAATGGGAAAGAGGCACGTAGAAAGTCTAATGCAGCGTCCCCGCGTAAAACGAGTATCCCTTATGGGATTTCCATTGTAGAAAAAATACGCGTAAAGCGAAACTTTAGTAGGGAAGACCCCTTGGAAACAAAATCTATTGAGAGTCCTTTTTAATTTCAGAGATATTTAATCGTGATTAGGATTAGTAAAATGTTTAAAGTTGGAAATACTGGTGCAAAGTTGTAGGCAATTGTTAGTCTTGTGTCTCATGTATAGAATGAATTAGAAATATGTACGCGTTGTTTAAAACATCGTTTATTCTCTACTCTCCTTACTCTGTTTGATAGACTCTATTAACTTTTCCTTTCTCGGGGTTAGCCTCAAAAAATCACATGGCACGACCGGCGCGTTTTAACAAACTAGGGAAATCAAAAGCTACAGCTAACGAAACAAATGTTTTCTCAACAGTTTAACATTGTTGAAACAAAATAAGACTTAATAGCGACAATAACGTTGACTGCAGCCGTTCTTGCAAACTTCCACTTGGCACGTAATGGCAAAGTTGGGATTGTTCTTCGGAATTTGTAGCCCCTGGAAGGTAAATTACCCAAAAAATAAAAAAATGATTTAAGTAGCGTTTTGAAAGAAACCAGTTTGGTTTTACTATCCAAGTGCCTTACTTTGAAGAATGTATAGAGAGCCATGTGTGCTTCCACGCCTCGCGTGTCTTTGCTTTTGTAGAACGGAGTGAGCAAATCGTTCCTGGTGACGCAACCGTCAGCGTCCGTTAAATAGAAAACTTCCGGAATGCCTTCCACTAAGCACCAATCCACATTCCCATCGTAAGTAGAGTAGTTATCCGTACCTGTGACGTCACATAAAGTTACGAGCCATTATTAAGTATTAAAAATTATATTTTCCGTGGAATCAATAATGCAAGTCAAATTTTTAGGAGAAAACTTTCGATCCATGGGTGAACAATTTTTCCTCACCTTTGATGTAAACAACCATAGAAGCGGAAGTAGGATTGGTGTAAATTATTCCCGAGACTGTGACATCGTTGGCGGGCACAGTTTGAATATTGGCTAACTTATCGAACGCTTTGGCATCCAAACGTACCGTAACCTTAATAAGAAGAGAAAATAGTCCCACGGTATTGGGTGAAATTGATTTGTTGACTTACGGTTTTTGGTTCGTAGACTTTCTGGAGTTTGACTCCCACGGCCTTTTGCATATTATTTCGCCAGATGCACCGTAAATTGCGCGCTCCATCGCCGGGTGCTTGGATAAGGGGATCGCCCTGGATAATTAGGGTGTTTTCCAGGAAAGTGGCATCGGGTTCTGCCTGATTGCCTTCTTGTCGACGAGTTCCACAACCGCCCAATGGGATGTTGAAACTAAAAACCCGGCCAAACCCCAAAATCAAACAAAAAAGTTCGTTAGTTTAGCCTACTAGTCCCATTCTCTGTAGGGGGAGTTGAAAACATTTTCCCCCCTTTATGTCTTTCCGGTTCCATACTCTCCCCACACCAGGAAAAGTGTCTCAGGGCGTACAAATATTAATACATTGTTATTTTGTATGGCTGTCTCGCTTTCAATTTGGTACTAGGAATTGATCATAATTTTTATAATAATTGATAGCAACTTTGGTAAAACTATTCTGTTCTCGTAATTCGAGTAAATTTAGGTGAAGAAACAAGACAGTTGGGTTAAATAAATTCCGGAAGGAATCGAATTGTTAGAGGAAGCGAACTAGAAAATGATTTTTTTAGCTGGATAGTTTAATTTGGTAATGATGTAGAAGTTTAAGCCTGATTAAGTTCATTTCTGATACTCATAAACTTTACTCTGAACGAATCATTTCAAGAAAATTGCTGTTCGGTGTGTAGAAACAGCGGCGTTTTAGAGAACATGGCCATTGGGCTAATAAAAACGAAACTATGCTTTGCACGGAAATATATCCAATTCTCATAATATTGCCCTTTCAGTGTCTAATGATGTTATAATTTAATTTAAACGTCATGTAATTTAATCTATAATATATCGTAGAAGTGGAAAAAGTTCATCAATAGCGTTAATTCCGTCCGGTTAATGTAGTTGGAATCAACTAACGATTTTTTTCAGGATATTCATGAATTTCTGACCTTATCGACGAAACATCATAAATCCTAGGACTTTTATTACCTTTACGATAATTAGCAGAAATTTATGTTAATAAACGAAGGAAAGCCAAAGGAAAATTAAAAGAAGCTAGTGAATTCACTGAAAAAAATCCCATCGAATCATTGAAAGACGTGTCATTCGGTACGTTGGTTGATTCGAATCCGAGAACTTTTACGAAGCGTTATGATGATTTCCTGTTAGATCGTAGCGTGAAATAAAGCCAATAGAAAATCGTCGAACTAAATCCTGGGCGCTTGACTGATTACACATTTCGAAACTTACGACATGACTCAAGTCAACCATTAACCCAGCGAGGCGCTTGCATTCTCTCTCATAGAGGAGCCCATCCCCCCTTTTTTTTTTAACAAGTTTCCTTCTTCGGTGTTTAAACACTGACCTGTATGAGAGTTGGCCATGGTTTCGCGCTGAAATGAAGGTACATTTCGGCAACTCGTAATGGCCTTTCGAGTACACAGTTCCATAGAAAGGTCGGTCAAACGAGGTATGCACGGTCATCCCGGATCTCGAGCACTGAACCCGCAAATCTGTGATTCTCGCAGCTTCCCCGGCTTCTTCCGCGAACACCTGTCGCAGAATGAAAACAATTCAAAGAAGGTGTCATAAACGTTTGTAGATCATGAGGAGGGCCAGGTTTTTACCACGGATTTCCCCACCTCCACAAAAACAAAAGGACGAAATGCATTTCCGTTCGTCGTCCGATCATACCTGGAATGTTAAAGCGCCCAATAACAAGAACAATACTGCCACTAGCCCAGAGTTCCCACAACAACGTCCCAGGTTGATACCACCCATTATGTTCCTTGACAAAAAAGGCAAAGTCGTAGCTTCACAACGTCTACTTCGACTGCTAGGTCTGCGTTATAAGGGACCTGGAGAACAAGAAACGCAAAATCATTAGAATCCTAGCCCGTTCAGACATTCGCTTTTTTGGGTGCGAAGAGAAATTCGAAAGAGAAAAAAAACGTTGCTTGGGGTTTTGTGACTAATATAGGCAAAGTTTCCGGTTTTAGGGGTAAGACTAACGTTAACCCAGATTTGGGGATGCTTCGAGTTATGCAAGCCTATGCCCATGGGCACAGGCAAGACGATGCAGAAGACGAGGAAGAAGCCGAGGTTGAGAGGCTCTACCTGTTGCTCCAACAGGTAGAGAAGAATGCTAATGCGAGTGAGAGTTTGGTTCTACCGAATGGGTAAAATTTTTAACCCCGATTTGTATCTGTCATAGAAACCCCAAACCTGGCGACAGGTGAACGAGTGGAAACCACTCGGGGAAAAAGAGTTCTAGTTAAAGGCCCCAAGGCGAAAGATCTGTTACTACTGCACAGCTTGCAGCGTCTTTTGGCTTTAAATGAGTAATGAAACCTCGCTTGTCAATCATTCTGGCAGCTATCCATCAAAACCCAGCTATTTGGACTCTAAACGATCAATATTTAACAAAAGAAAGCCCATGTTTCCCTAAATGAACAGCACTTGTCGTTTCCTCTAAATACAGGCTTACAAACGAAAAGAACTTCTTGTCGCAATGATCGAAAACACGTTAACAAATTTATAGAATATTTCATTTCATAAGAGACAGCAAAGTCGATAAATTAAAAGTAGGTTGTTTTAATAGTTATTCCTATTTTACAGTTAATAGTTGTTCCTTCTAGAAAAGTTTGATGATAACTTGTCATAATTTAGCTTATAATCAAACTATTTACAATTTACGTTTTTTTAGTAATTTTTTTTTACAAATGTTACAATATACGTTCTTTCTTTAGCACTTTTTCTTTCTATAAATGTTACAATTTACGCTTTTGCTTACAATTTAGTTGTAAGACTTAAACATCAAGACTTTTACAATTTTATAGTAACTTTATTAGATTACGAACTTAGTTTTTCAGCAAATAATATTTCTGGCATATTTTGAATTTTGCAAACTTAAACTCGGAAATACGATACAAACTTGTAAGAAAACTAACAGTTTCTAAGATAAACGGCTTGGTGAAGGTTAGCGGGAAGCTATTGAAGTTCAATGCTTACTTGGTTATGGCCCTTAACAATGTAATAAACTGTTCCGCACTCGAGAACTTTTCCCGGAGAATTAATAGCGAGGATGCGTCCTTTCTGCACGCTAGCTGGCTTGCAACTGAGCGGGAATGAACGTAAATCCATCAGATTTGTAACCACGGGACAAGAATGAATCTCTGGGAGAAGAAAGTTGGTTCTTGTGTCTCGAGGGGAACAGACACCTTTGCCGGAAAGTAACTTTCGGGGCAAACATCTTCTGAACATACGGAATTTTTCTGTAGATGTGACCCATCTTCACACGCTGACGCTATGTAAGGAATTCCGATAGGAATGGGGGCGGAGCTTGGTCCTTTTAACCTTTTTTTATGTCATAGACGTCGAATTCCTGAGAGAAACTAACGAGGGAAAAGTTTTAACGCGTACTTTTCCCTTCCACCTGTCCCCTTTTTTTGGCTCCTTTTCTCTTAATATTAGATCAATTTTCGCTAGCCGAACCACATTCAGTGATGTATGTCTTTGGTCTTGTAAAGCAGAAGCCGCCGAGTGAATGTCTTTTGTGGTTTGCCGCTACCTAACCGTTTTGCTTGACTTGTTAATCCGTTATATCATATGAGAATTTTTACATTTCAGCGAACTTTTACATCTCTATCCGTAATACTCGTCAAGTCTTCTTCCTTTGCATTTCATAAATTCGTTGTCTGTTCGTGTGTAGACACAATAACAGACTAATACAGGTAGATTAGACGCGTCCGGACGAGCAACGCAGTCCAACTGCACACTATTCTATTAAGCTTTTCCTTTTTACGGGTCAATAACTGTTTACAGCTCACGTGACCCTCTTTCGAAATTCGCGCGTCCTCGACTAGAGACCCGCACAGCAAAACATCTGCGCAAGGTCCTCTTCTTACCGCTGCTGCTGCCACCATACTGGCGAGTTTTGCACTGTTGCTGTATAGACGTGTATTGTGCTGGTGTCTCTAAAATGGATGAAGAATACGATGCAATTGTGTTGGGCACCGGCCTTAAAGTAAGTTTTCTTATCAAGTTCTCATCCTAGAAGAGACCAAAGCTGCATTTGTAAAAAAAATCTTACCTTTTCGCAAGGAAAA
Organism: Triops cancriformis; assembly: GCA_020615345.1. NCBI lineage: Eukaryota > Metazoa > Arthropoda > Branchiopoda > Notostraca > Triopsidae > Triops > Triops cancriformis. The sequence continues at coordinate 116,024 of JAHZNP010000065.1, read as the reverse complement.
CCCCCTTAAACCTAAGGGACCTTGAAAGGGGTGGGCCGGCATCCGCCATCTTGGGTCTTAATTATTATTAAAGAAAAAAATCTAAAAAGTCTCTAGCTTCTTAAACAGCGCTTTTGGGTAGTGAATGCTAGCTAACAATTGCTATAATTTCTTAGGAATGTATTATCAGTGGCATGCTATCCGTGTCAGGCAAGAAAGTTCTTCATATGGACCGTAATAAATATTACGGAGGAGAATCAGCTTCCATTACTCCGTTAGAAGAATTGTTTTCCAAATTTGGAGCTCCAGCCCCTGATGAATCCTACGGCAGAGGAAGGTATTCATACTTTTTCCTATTCAGTTAGCTTTTTCCCATACATTATTCCACACGTAAATTGCCATCCAGTTTGCGAAAAAAGAAACAAAGATTATATTATGTATATTTGTAACCTCTAGGGACTGGAATGTGGACTTGATTCCCAAGTTCTTGATGGCCAATGGTCAGTTGGTCAAATTGTTAGTCCACACTGGTGTAACTCGTTATCTGGAGTTCAAATCCGTCGAAGGCTCGTACGTTTTCAAAGGAAGCAAAATTTCCAAAGTTCCCGCTGATGAAAAGGAAGCTTTGAGCTCTGGTAACCTATTTATGGTCCCAAAGTTTCCTTCCAGACCTCTTTATCTTTCTGTATTGTTATGCTTAGATTTGATGGGTATCTTTGAGAAACGACGCTTCAAGAACTTCTTGGTCTTCGCGCAAGACTTCAACAAAGAAGACCCCAAGACTTGGAAAGACTTGGATCCCCACAAAGCTACCATGGCTCAATTATTCGAGAAATTTGGCTTGGATAAGAATACGGCCGATTTTACCGGTCACGCATTAGCTTTACATCGCGACGATGATTACCTCGGGCGACCCTACGTCGAAACGATAAACCGCATTAAGCTCTATTCCGAGTCTCTGGCTCGTTATGGCAAATCGCCCTACCTTTACCCTATGTACGGACTGGGTGAATTACCCCAAGGCTTTGCCAGGTAACAGTAACTATCCATTTTTCCTGTTGACCTTGAATAAGTTCTGGTCATTTAGGTTGAGCGCCATCTATGGAGGCACCTACATGTTAGACAAGCCCATTGACGAGATTGTGTTGGAAAATGGGCGCGTCATTGGGGTCAAGTCCGGCTCGGAAATTGCCAAGTGTAAGCAGGTGTATTGCGACCCTTCGTACGTCCCCGAACGTGTAGAAAAAACGGGACAAGTGGTTCGCTGCATTTGTTTGTTAGACCACCCCATCCCCAATACCAAAGATGCTTTATCCACCCAAATTATTATTCCACAGAAACAGGTGGGATTTTAATCGCCAGTATTCGAAAGGAATGTTTAATGTGTGTTGTCATTGTAGATTGGACGTAATTCGGATATCTACATCAGTGTAGTGAGCTATACCCACCAAGTGGCGGCTAAAGGGTGGTTTATTGCTATGGTTTCGACCACCGTAGAATCCGATAATCCGGAAGCTGAAATCAAACCAGCTTTGGATCTTCTGGGACCTATCAAACAAAAGTAAGAAAGAAAACACGAAAAGACGATCATTCAAACTTGAAGCATAAAACCGGGCACATTTGAATGGAAAATTGCTTCTTTAAATTTTTATGGTTTCTTTGGATATGCACATTAAATATCGATGAAATGTTGGGTATCACTTCCTGTATCACAGCTATAGCTATTTCGAAGTTTCGGATATGTTTTATTGTGATCTTGTCGTCTGATGAATGCGCTCTAACGTGATTTTTCGTTTTCTATTAGGTTTTTGAGCGTGAGTGACTTCTACGTTCCCACGGATAAGGGTTTAGAGACGCAGATCTTTATTTCGTCTTCTTACGATGCTACTACTCATTTCGAAACAACTTGCTTGGATGTATTGGATGTTTTCCGTCGGGGCACAGGCGAAGATTTTGATTTCTCCAAAGTTCGTCATGATTTAGGCGACGAAGAACAGTAAAAGTTTTAAGACAAAAATATGTGAATGAAAAGAACCACTGCAAAGAAATGTCCTTTCGCAAAGAGACACATTGCGCTCTGAATTTAACTTTCTTTCCTGATTTGTATTATCATCATTATTCCGGAATTAATTAGGTGTATTATTTGTGATTTGGGTTTACAGCAAAGCTAGGTAAACGGTGTGAAAACAGAGAAGAGAAGCTAACAGCAGAGAGGGAAAGCTCATAAGAACTATTTATTCGTTTTTTGAGTTTGGAAATAGTCCGTCTCATGGCTCTGCGTGTGGCTTTCTTTGTGATTTACTCTTATTATTATTGGTATTTCTTTCATTTCTGTGCACGAGGACCGCTTTCGGTGCAAGGGCGAGTTCTAGTTTACTGGCTGAAGTTCGCTAGATTGATTTAGAACCCCCAAAACTTGAAGTTGAACTTCTGATCCAGATTGGGCAGTTACAGCTAGAAAAAAATTTAAAAGCAGGAAAAAGGAATTTGCTGGTGTTTGTACAACGGTGTCTTAGGAAACTTTCAAATGGGCTGTGTCTCGCAATTGCACTTCAACTTCGCCCCTCCCCCTCCCATCACTCCTACCCCTGGTTACACTGCTTTCCCCACATTCCACGTTCAATACAGCGATGGATTCTTCGAAAATTGGACAAAAGTTCTATTACTCTATTATTTCTGCCCGGTTACTGACTCCTATTTTAGAATTCTGGAAACGTTATCGTACCCATTGTTACAAGTGTGTAAAGTACTACCCTGTAACCTACGTAACGTATTATGCTCGCATATACTTAACACTTTGAGCAATTCCAAGTAGGTTTAGATCACCTTTAAATCACTACTGATGAATGGCCGTTCACCGCCAGCGGATTAAAAAAAATAAGAATACCTGCACTCGATTTAGTAGTAAGGTGTCAGCATCCAAGAACGTTTCCATTTTCACTACAAACGTCAGGACGTATCACATAAATAATAGTCATAGCAGTCTTACTCCTTGGCACCCAAAGGGAAATCCGTCGTGCAGCATTTTTGGAATACTTTCCCGCTTTCGTGAAAATTCGGTGATTTAATAATCGTGAATTGGGAAATAAAATATCGATCTCGGGAATGGAATTTATCGATTCCAAGAATAAATATCGATTCTAAGAAATAAATATCGATTTAAGAACAGATATCGATTTTGAGTACGAAATCGATTTCCCATTCCTTTCGATTTTTAAACCGTGTGTCGACTTATCTGTCAATTCGTAATCTCAAACGGCATGCAAAACTCGTCCCAATGTTGTGGTTGTAGGGTGAATTTAAAAGTACAGTTAGAGACTGTTATAAAAAACCGGTATAGCGTGGACAGGAAGTTATAACACGCAAGAAGACACGTAAGTACAAGTAGCGTCGGTGTTAAGGAATGTAATGTTTTGTTTTAGTACCGTAAATATTTTAAAGGAAGTGTTGGTCTTTGACCCAGGGCGTCACGCCCCTTATAAATTCCTTTAACTGCAAGTATGTGATATGTAAATTGACACCTATTAGTAAACCCTTCTTTCCACACTCGCGTGCCTTGTTCCCACGTTACGTTACCAACACACAAGATCAAGTAGCTCCGCTTAGATTTAGTACGACGTGGTCGTAAGTCGAGCATAGTAGTGTAATGTGTAAAGAGTTTCGCGTTACAGTTTGTTGTGTTGCTCCTAACCCAAATAGCAGTTGATTCCTCAGTTTTAAGGTTCATAGTCTATTACAATTTCACATTGCTTGCCATTATTAACCCCTAAGTTCGCATAATATCTTTTGGGGGGGGGTGATATTAAAGCTTAGCAAGTTTTCACCTAAGGTTTCCCAATATCTTCGGCACATAATAATGCTGTTTTATTCCTTACACGTTCTTACGTGACATGTCATACATATTCTGCGTTATCCTTTCCTTTATATTTCTAATTTTATATAATTTTCTCACTTTTTCTCTTGGAAGTTTTATGTTAATTTTGCTGGCTTTCCTAATGCGTTGGTTCGTGTAGCGCTTATCGTAGCATCCAAATTACTCTGTTCTAATTAGATTTCTTCCTTTTGCAGAAGCCACACCCTCAGCCATGTTCAGTTTTATGAAAAAGGACCGGAGCAAAGGTCGCACCACCAAAGATGGGAAAAAAAGTAGTAAGGAGGGCGGGGCTAGTAGTAGCGAACTGACGCCTGATGAGCTCTTGCGGTTAGATGAAGTTCGCCGCAGTTTACGGATACGCACGAAACGCAAAGAGAAAGAAAAACTCCCCAGCGGTATCACCGCCGATTACACCGCCAACTTTGGGCTCCATTTGGATCTGAGCGCGGACGCCTACTCAGCCGGAGGAGGGGGCGGAGCCGAAGAAGAAGTCGACGACGGCAGAGGCGGCAGAGGAGACACGCTCGGTAGTCCCAGTCCCATAAGCAGCAACAGCGAAACCAGTCTCAACTCGCTAACGCCCACTAACCCCACCCACCCACCGTTACCACCGCGCGGCATCTTAAAATCCAAAAGTTACTTGGAATCCGACTTGGACAAGTTGGCTGACGAACGCTACCTAGTAGAAAACACGCTCAAGAATGAACTCATTATGTATGACACCGCCGGAAATAGTCTTAGTAACAAACTTCCGCGACCAGCGTCGTCCTCGACGCTGAGAAGCCCACAGTCAAACGCTAGTGCGTCGCCAGTTTATAAAAATGGCGGAGCAACTGAATGGAATACGCCGGTAAAACCGGCAACTGCGCCCAAGCCCCTGTCACTTTCAGTGCCTCGACTCGACAGGTACTTGTGTTAGTTTTAATTTTTTATTATTTAATTTAATTTGTTTAATTTTAATTTAATTTGTTTAATTTTAATTTAATTTGTTTTAAGTAACAGTCTGACTATATTACTTTTGTTATAGGTCCTTAACGGGCGAAGGAATCGGCTTATCGCATAATTTTCCGACGTACAATGCGCCTTTGCCACTGCCGGCGATTGTGCCTCCGACCTTACCGCCCCCTCGTGTGATAACATTACATCGACTGCCCTCGGGCGATTTTGGCTTCTCCTTACGTCGAGCTGTGATGGTTAACCGCAAAAGTATTCAGTGTAAGTTCCAAAATTATTTTAAAATCCAATTATTTTCAATTCATCTCCAAGTGGAGAACGAAATTGAGTGAAAAAAAAGGATGAAGGGGAAATTAAAAAAATTATCGTTGTTTCTTGCAGCTTCCAGTAACGCGGGGAAGACTCCCAACAGTACGAGTATTAGTGCGACAACGATGGTGATTTTTGCCGAGCCTGGCCCGGGGCCACATAGTCAAATGAAGGGCCCAGAGTTGCGTGGCGGCACTTTGGGCTTGTTGCCGGGTGATCGTTTGTTGGAAGTCAATTACATTGGTGTCGAAGATAAAGGTCGTGAAGAGGTGATTGACTTGATCAAGCAATCAGGCGAAAGCGTGGTTCTCAAGGTAAAAAGACAGGTTGCGTGCTGTGTTGGTCATGTTTTGAGAAACGACTCTTTACCACGACATGAAGAACTTTAGTTAACAATCTTGTCAATTTTAGGTGCAACCCATACCTGAGTTATTGGAACTGTCCCAAAGATCGGGCAAAGATGGCCAAACGGTGCATTTAGATTCGACGTTACTGGAATCAGGAACGCTTCGCCGGAGTGGGTCGCTGAAATTTCGTACTGGTCGTAAGGTAAGAGCTGTGTTCTATTTTCTTCACTCCAACGCCATTTAACTCCCTACCACCCCAAGAAATATTTTTTTTACGAGGGGAGATGACAAAATCGCAGACTAAACCTCGAGTTACGCGGTATCACCGACGGACTTTCTCTATGTCTCACCCTCAGGGGTCTCGAGTTACGCGGATGGAGAGTTAGAAATCCGTCAAAAAAGCAGTGCGCATCGCGAGAATAAGACCATCCAGTACATGGTACGTGTACTTGGTCAGGATCTCATGGGTCATGAATGCAAAAGAGGGCATTTAAAAGGACTCGGAAGATTTCAGCTTCCTTTCTCGCTTGCCTTTCTTACCTCTCGTTCTTGTTCTGTGGTAACTTGGCTGCGATTCAAGTGCATTAAATATTCAAGGTCTTGATAGCACCATGTTTTGGAACGTGTTCGCTTCTTCATCTCGGGGGGGAGGGGGGAGGAAAGTGGGTACACTTCTTCAACTTTGGAAGAATGATCAAGTGAGAAAAAATGGATGGAATGGACCGGGAAAAATTAGGAATTCTCGTCCCAAGTGACACTAACGTTTGTACGGTGTGACGTGCCTCTTATAATGATGAATATTTGGGCCTCATCTTTTTCGGCATGGAAATGAGGATACTAAATATCCTAACACGACCCATTCCGCGGGAACTCATTAGGGTCGGATCATGTGTGACATATATGGGCAGGCATAAAAAGAAGGGCTGGGCATGGTGAATGCCTGGCTCACGTCGTGAAAACTTCAGATTTTTTCTCATTGGTGGTGGCTTTTTTATTACGAACTGTGCAAAAACTTGTTAACAGAAACCGTCGAAAAAATTAAAAGTAAGAAGGGAAAGGAGAAGAAAAGAACAGTGTACGGTTTAAGGTCACTTTTTCTTTCTGTTTAGAGCGGCGCACACATACTTGACCCCTTTCAATCATATAAGGCATGCCGTCTAGAAATGGAAACTGGAAAATCTCCCCAAAATATTCTAATCAAGGGCGGTCGCTGACGTTTTCTTCAAGATGCCTTATTTGTAGCACACAAGGTCTTGAATTGAATGGAAAGAATCGTTACTGGCATACTTGGAGTGGAAGGTCAAAAACTGCGGCCTTATTTCTGAATAATTAGTATTCATTTGCGCGCGAAAAGAAGCTGACAACTTTTTGCTGACGAAGTGGCATTGTTTTCCAGAAGTTAATGAATTTTTTCTTTAGAATGTAAATATAAGCTGATTTTTTAAGTACAATTTCGGATTTCAATGGAAAAGTGAAATACGAGAACAAATTTATTGTACTTACACTTTTTAAAAATACTTTTTAAATTTACTTCTGTTTGTTTACTTTCTTAAAATGTACTTCCGTTTATTTACTTTTAAAGTTTACTGCTGTTTATGGACTTTTTAAAATTTACTTTTTTAAGTTTACTTTTTTTAAATTAATTTTTTTACATTTACTTTTTTGTAAAATTTTCTTTTTTTCTTAGTTGAGATTGAAAAGGGTCAAGAATAGAAGGCATTCATGGTTGCTGAGTACGGTAACGGTAAAATAAAGGTTTTGCATAAAGTTTGGGGCCGATTTTCTGATGTGAGGCGTTATAATACCGTAAAAAGAGTTGACTGAGTGAAATAGCGCACGTTTGGCTACCGATTTAGACGTAAAATCTTGACAGACCATCGCCATATGGACACTATACGATTAGGGGACATAGTTTTGATGGCCCAGAAATGTAGGACGTCGCTGGTAAATAGAAAGCAGAACATTTGTTAGGACATAACAGTCGAAACTTTTACTTTCGTTACGTGTATCGGTACAAAAAGCGCAAATCGTGTGGAAGAGATTGGTCCATTTTCGGAAATGGCAACAAAATGGTGGTAAACTTTAGCTTTCTGCGTTTTTCAGAGCTTGAAATTCCGGCTGGGGGTTTCTTTGGGTGGGGATGATACGCAAATGAGGTGGTTTGGGGAATTAATTAGACGCAGGTGCGACTGAGAAACTTGGAGAGTCACGGTGTAAGTTTTGTTGTCTTTCGTTCGTGAGTTTTTCCACTTTGGTGGCGTGGTAAGCTTACGTAAGGGATCGAACGTCCACACATGGGACAAAACGAGTTTTTTTTTAGAAAAAAGGAAACGACTTGACGTAGTTAATGAGAAGCTGCGTTTCAAGGAGCCGTTGCATTCAACAGGTGTGAAAAAAAGGTAGCGACTGGCCTTATCTCGTTTGAATAGTCAATCTCGGTTGGAAGAGACTTATAAGTGTTGATACGGTTGAGTTATCTACTTGCGGTAGTTTTATAGCTGAAATTGACCTTTAGAAATCTCACTGTAGAGATTTCTGCAGTGGCCTCTAGTTAAGAAGGTGAAATAATAGGCTTTGTTGGTTGGCACTCACACTCTTTAGTTTGTGAAAGACCTCAATGGGTTCCGAAAGTGGATTTTAGAATGATCAATGGAGGTGTTAGTCTGTTTTTTTTCTTTTTCTTTCGGGTACATGTTCAAGAACCTTATTTGCATAGAGCGATCTATCGCCTTTCGTTGTAAAAAGCGAGGAACGTGTAAAACTTCTCCTGGAAAAAGAATTCAGAGGACTATTGAATTCTAGAAGTTTCCACGAAATAAAGCGTAATACGGAACAGTGAGAACGCCTTTTATCTTCGCGCATCGAACTACGTAGCAGCGTAAGAAATTTCCATTGTTGGGTACTTTGTTGGTTTTATGGATCTTGGGAAAGGCAACCTGCGACTTCGCGTGCCTTTTATTTGTCTTTGTGTTTCCTTTTTCGTGTAATTGACTATAGCCGCACCAAAGCTCTTTGTTTGCGGTTTCATTGTTACGTCTGGCGTCATTCGAGGTAACGATATAGAAGCTAAAGAAGAAGGCCTGCTCTAAATGCACGTAACTTGCGTGCTGAAAGACGATTGGCGTGCCACCAACTATATGTAGTTTTCATTGTTATAATAACTGGTAGTTAATGTAATGTGTGTAGTCTCACGCCACGCCATATGAAAGAAAAAAATGTGTGTAGTCTATCAAACAGGAGATTTTCTCAAAAAGTTTACAGGCAATGAAAATTCGCAGGTAGTAACATTGTTACGGAACGAATGTCTTTGAAACTATTTGGAAGTTTTCTGCGTAAAAAAAGCTACAGATGGATTCTAGCGGTAACGGAAAGTTCGTTTGCAACTTAAAGCGTAAAGTTCACACCTTTTAAAATGATTAACGTTGATATATAGGTTGAGAAATGCTCGTGAAGTTGGTTTACTTTATTTAAACAGGATAACAATGAAAGTCTGCTGGGTAAAGTGTGCAGTTCTCACGATTTGAACTTTTGTTTGTATGTTACGTCATTTTAGAGCAATTGTTAGACTATTTAAAACAATAGTCGCATGACTCACTTACATCTTGCTAGGCAAAGATGAACGAGTGCAAAAACACAAAAGCAGGATAGAAAGCTCGAAATATTTTTTACATTTCTAGTCGATTTTATGTTTTTTTTTGCTGATGGTGTGTTTATTCATATTTGGCCTTTACATTGCTTGTGATTCGCATGTTTTCAGTAACTTGAGACAACTTTGCTCAAACTCGCTAAAACATTTCCAGCTGCTGAGCCAAGTTAGAAGGCAACGTGACCATGCATAGTTAACGCAATACGTAAGGTTAATTAACGAAAGGTGAAACGCTATGTTCGAAAACCTTTCGCTCAAAGCGTACATAGCTAATAAAGAAACAGCGCCAGGTTAAACCTTCCTCAAACAACACTCCACATGTGTTCTTCTCAACCTTTAACACTTTTGGGAAATAGCAAACAAATTTTTTTACCATCCTTATTTAATACTTATTTTTTTACCATTTTTTGTGCCTCCGTCGAGAAACTTCTCTGGCATCTTTTTGTATTTAAAGGGCAATTTTCTGAGAGTACCAACAGGTACTTTAGGTGTTTGGGCGCTCTTTAAAGTCCCCCCAACCCCCCAACTGCTTTGCATATGTTGCTACGGTAAAGTGTTTTCGCCTACTCAGCATCTTGTGTTACACCCTTGGTAATCCCATTCACAAAGATCCCCCGGATACAAGTACAAGCATTCGAACCAACACCCAGCTACTTGAATACCCCCCCCCCCCAACCCCCCAAGCTCGTGGCAAGGAACTCGAAACCCTCTTTTGCCTTATCATAATGGAATTCATCTTCGCAAATTACATGTGTTGTTGAAAATTCGTCATACAAATTCGCCTTTAAATCTCCGACTTTCTCTACCCACCCCCATGCCTTCCGAGAGTAAGTACGCCCCCAAGAATCGCCCCAGGCTAGCACGCCATTTCTGGGAAGAAAAACCTCTTTCCTTTACATGGTAATGAATTGGCATTGACACGAAAGTTTGCGTCTTAGAAGCGAAATGGTAATGACGGATATGCCCTGCTGCCAGTGTTGCCAACCATTTTGATTTCTCGTCAACTTTGAAGGCATTTGGAGGCACTTGGTGATTGGCGATTTATTTGGCGATTTTTTTTTGCTCTCATTCCTATGCCGAAGATTTTTTTTTTTCAAAGGAAAAGAGAATTCGGTTCGTCTTCTTGGCACTTTCCTATAAACTGTCAAATCCAGTGGAAGGCAATTAACTTCTTTAGAAAGTTCATCCGTCCACTGAGGTCAATTAAAACACTAGATGCGAAGTCGCCATATTCACTTACAGCAGTCAAATCGTCAGGAATTTAAAGGATACTGTCTATGTGAAGAAAATTTTCCCCAAAAGTTAGGAGTTAGCCAAGTCATACTGGCAGATACTATTACGATTTGTAAGTTACGATAGATAGAATCAAGTAATCATAGCCGGAAAACTTGATCTAGCACAGTGATAACCGAGTGTCTATTGAGTGATAACTTAAATATTGTCCTGTCGAAGCTAAGAAACAGGCTGTCCACAACAACCCTCTGGCTTTTACATGTAAAATGTTAATATGTACTACACTGTAAAAAGTAATTTTCTGAATTTACAATGATTCGTTGTGCAGCAAAAAATTACAAGGACTTGACTGTAAAATTACTTACAAAACTGATTTTTTTTATTATGAATTTGCTGTGGAAAAACATTTTTAAAGTATTTATACATTAGTGTCCTTACAATTTTTAGCTGCACTTGTAAATTCATATTTTTTTAACATTGTACGCACGAAGGGTATATGTTGTAAGGATTTTCAGCCCTCAGATAAAAACGTTACAAAAGTTCAGTTTTGATATGCAGACTTCAGAAAACGACGACATTTCCGACCATCTTGAATAAATATGTATAACACAAAACACAGTAAATGTGTACCTCGTAAAACTGAATAATTACTTCAGCTGAGCAACTGCGACTTGTCTTCCGTTATTTTTGGCGAGATATTGGCGACTTGTAATGCAAATGTGGCGAACATTTAAGACAAAAACCTTGGCAACACTGGCTGCTGCCATATCCACACCCAACGTGGAGCACCACATCCATGCAAGGTTTTTCACATCCCCATTCAAACCTGCCTGATGCAAAACTGTGGTGTACCTGCACACCCGCAGCGCCAGCTTTCAGTATGGGTCCAACTTTCGTGAGGCATAGACGCCAGAAAAACGTACCTGGGGCGTTGAGCTTATTGGACTTTGGCCTGGAATAACCGTTTTCTACGTTATCAGTTCAGTTGTTCGACCGTTTGGAAAAACCAAAGTTTGAATAACGACAATTTGGAAAAGTGTTAACAGTCTTCAACGCTTGCTTACCATGGCTGTGATAAAAACGTGACAATTCAGGCGCAAAAAAAAAGGGAATTTTATTAGCCAGGATAAGTTGTCAAGATGGCGCAGACCTTTTTGCAATCGTTAAGAAATCACGAACCGAATCGCGTGGATAACAAGTTGCACCAGTCGTGTAGTGGGGCTTTACATGGCCACGGTGTCCCGAAAAAGTCGCGGCCCATGATGGGGAATCCAGCGAGTTCGCCCACTCGGCATGGGTTCGGTCCGTCCGAAGAGGGCGCGAGCCCGATACTCCCGACCACCGAGAGACATTCCGTCATCCAGCCCCGGTTGTACGTCTTGGAACCGTGTTTTGGCTTACCGCCACGGCCGCCCATGCGTTCGCCCTCGTCACGGTCACTTTCCTCGCAATCGTCGCACTCGTCAACCAGTTCAGACTATTCCGTACTCTCCTCGGACGAGTCCAGTAACTCCTTGGAGGGACACTGCAAAGTTCAGCCCCATGCCGGTACTGGCCAGTCGTACTTGCTGCCGACGCAATCGTCGCGAGCCAAAAAGCCGGAAGTAGCGCCCGTTCAACGGAATTGGAAACCGATGACCCACCTGGTGGTGGCCGAAGGCGTTAATTTGAGCGTCGAACACCGGAAGCGAGAGATGGTCAGCTCGCAGACGCATCCAGTACTGCCGGTACTGGAATTAGTCCAAGAAGAAGAGGAATTTATAGAAGGACAGGAAAGAAGCTTGGATAAGTCGCCTCAGCCGCGGAAAGGATGCGTTGGTCATCTAGGGTCGATACGAGCGCCCCTAGCGGCAGAACGTAAAAAAAATCCCTCGAAGACTATTAGCGCCAGTCGTACGAGCCGGAATTCGAAAACGCCTGCCAAATCTTCGGCGCAAGCTCCGCAAGGGAAGAAGGATACCCAAAGTTTAGCTCCTCCCCCCAAGCCCGCCCCCTTTCGTAAAAGTCAGAGCGATGGCGTCCAGTACGTGCGACGGAAATTGACGCCACCAGCGCCCTTGCAGCGGAGCGCGAGCGATCCTCGTGTTCTGGCGCCGAAAAAAACATCAGACGGAGTTAGCATTGAGAAGAAGATGTCGGAACTGAAAGCGAAACCACTCAAGAGTGACAGGATACCCGCTTTAAAGAGACAGTCCCCGCCCCGGGCTTTGGCGAACGTGGTAAAAAAGTTTGGAATAAGAAACTCAGTCGGGCCCAAGTCGCTTTAAATCTCGCGATAAGTATACAGGCCGGATGCAAATGAGGTCGTTGCTTGGGGTTCTTACGCAGATGAGGAAAAAGGGAGCGAATCTTCTGGCTTTATTATTGTAATTCATTGGCGGCTGGCGGGCGAAAATGTGTCCAAAATGATCAGCGTCGTGTTTGTGGGCGAGTGCCAGAGTTAGTTTTATTAGGCGAACGAGAAAAAGGGCAAGAAACCAAGGCGATCAACCTTCACACCCCCTCATCCGCCCGAAAAGAGGATTAGAATAGGTTTTATTATTCAGGACGAGCTAAGAAGCTATAGAAAATTAAATATTGCAGTGCAACCCGCTTAATTGAATAGGCTCGGGACCGGACGAACATTTATTCAAATAGGCGGTTTATTCCAATAAACGGTCTCACCTATATAGCATGCTAAAAATGGGTATTGAAGGAGACTAGTAAATTCCTACTATCCTATATTAATATTTAATTTGTTGTAGAAATATGTTATATATTATTCTGTATTAATATTTAGTTTAATTCATACTAATATTCGACAGTTCTTCTTTTTAAACAACTGAATTCTTTGTCTTCTTTTCAAGGAGATTTAACACTTCCACTCGTTGAGCTAGAGACAAACTTGCGTTCTTTCCTTATGACATGTTCGCTGTACTCTTTCAAAATGGTTACTGTACATAAACTTGGCAAATTGGACCTAATTTGAACGGCGTCAACGGTGAAAGGGTCTAAGATAATAGTGAAGGGTTTAAGCTCTCTTCGGGACATAAGATCTTTCAAGCGTTTCGTAGAATATTCCTTCTTTCTGTTGTCAAAAATTTTTCCCCAATCCGTATTCTAATAAACGATGTTATTTAGCATTGTAAGATATACAGCGGGGCTTTTAATAGTTATACCATTAAGCGGTTTTATTCAGTTATCCATTATTCAATTAAGAGGTTTAAGTTTACATTGAATTAAAGGGACTTAAAACGGGACCGTCAACTTTTTATTCAATTATGCGGTTTATTCAAATAACCGATATTCAATTAAGTGGGTTGCACTGTATATCTTTGGGCATTAATCCGTTTAAGCGCATTACTTAACGTTGAATTCAAATTCGGCAAACTTAATTATGGCAATGGGCAGACTTGTGACGATTTGGACTGGAGGTGAACTGAAGTCCGGTTTAAGACAATTTTCTAAAACGAAGAAAAGACAAGATTTATGACAAGGCCTTTTTGCATTGGTTTGAACTTGAACTTGGTTTGGAAGCTAGCCATTTGCAATGATTTGGGAACGGCTGAAATGCGAAAGTGGATTTGCCAGGGCGGATTTGAAAGCTCTTCTTTTGGAATGCGCGATAGGGAAATTTACATATTTCTTATCGTTTTCACTTCACGATAGTAGAACAAAGGATTGCGAAAGCGGTTGTTATTTCTGCCTGATTCTTTTAACATTGTCTTGTATATCTTTCTAAAGAAGTCTTCGTACTTTCGACATTACCATTAATCACGTATTGAAATTCAGTTGGAATTAATTGGACTGACCTTCAAATTCGATGATTGAATTAGAGGGCCCGTCTAAGTACTATGCAAATTCGGTTCTCTTTCTACAACAAACAGTTACCACTTGATATTTCCAAAATATGGAGAAGCATTGCATGTACAGCTATTTCTCATTAGTAAAGTCGCTATAGTCCTTTTTTTTTAGCTTCGTAGGGAAATATATGACCCAACGAGCCAGGATGACAAGTTTTTGAAAAACTTATGTTTCTAAGGTGTTAACAAATTTTAAATGTAAATATTTACTGTTATGCTTTAAATACGTATATTTATTTCAAAATAATAAGTATGTATGATAGCTTGGAAGCAGTTAGTTTGGTATTTTTATATGTAAACAATATATAAGAAGACTTGACATGGATCAGTCTTTTTTTTTAAAAAAAACTATATCTCGGCGTGATCAGAGCTCATTGCTGTCTTTGTATTTTACTTGAGGGTCATTGCTGTTCCACAGTCGAAAGTACAATCGAAGTGATTCCCTTTAGAAGAGTCGCACTTAAAGTAAAAGAAAGAAAAAATACATAAAAGTGAAGGATATTGAGCTTGAGAATTTGTGATTTACAGTTAGACGGCAGATTTTCATTCGTACATTCGTACATAAGCACTTACACAGACATTCATTCTTTGGGTGGGTGTGGGGAGAGGATAAATCAATCGTGGATCGGTCTAATCGACTAAAAGTGCTTGAGATTAATTTAGTTTTTTTCTGGGTGTGATTTCTGGCATGGATCAGTCTAATTGACCCAAAAAGCTTGAGATTAATTTAGATTTTCTTTTTCTGGGCGTGATTTTGATCTGGACTTGCATCTCTGGTGGTACGAAGGCTTGGACTTGTCAAAATAAAAAGGAATGGTCTCGAATTTTGTTCAAGCTCATTTTTGAAGAGGCTTAGGCACAAGTCTGGCCGTCGCTGACTTTTGTCGCGTTGGAAAGAAGCCAAACTGCGATTTTAAACAATTTCAGATCCGGTCTGTCGTAATGGGATAATAACGGAACCTGAAGACCGCTCACGGGTGCCCCAAAAAATTTATAAAGAATTGTGTGAGATGCGTTTCCACGTTCGGAAATCCTTTCTTAACCTTAATTCTGTGTGCCTTTTTACGGCTTTTAATAGATTCTGACGGGAATTTCCTCCTTTCTGTCACTCTTTGTACCGCTACGTCATTTTCTTCCTTTTTCATTTTTTTATGGTATAGAAAAAGTTCGTGAGGTCTCACGATTGCGGTAAGTGAAACAAACCCACATTGTGGTTACTTCAAAGTGACTTTTTTGCTCCTACCAAAGGGAAAAAAAGCTACATGAGCTGGAGTACATGCTTTAAAGGGCGTACCATCATGTTTCGCTCGTCCGGTGAGGTTTTCTTTTATTTGTTTAGTGGAAGCGGTTTGTGGGGAGACAGAAAAGAAGCTGCTAGTGATTCGTAAAAAAAGGAACATGTTAAATAGCGTGTAATAAAAGAAGTTGGCTGTGAAATATGGGTTTGGGGAAAGAAAAGGAAGGATTTTTTTTTTTGGGGGGGGTGTATGTTGAAGTACGAGATTTTATGACACGGGCTTAACAATGGCCAGTTTGGAAAGGGAGGTCAGCTTGTTAGTTGAGTTGTCATGCTGTTTGGAAGGGCCGTTTTAATTGATATGAGTCATGGTGCTCGGTTAACTTTTGCAGCTACGTGCGGGACTGGGCTGTAAAGCTTTGCTTAATGTTTTCTTTTTGTCGCTCTCTGTGCTCTAGGCGAAAACAGAAGAAGATTTGGTGAGAGAACGTGCCTTCCTGGACTCCCAACGCGTTTGGTTACCACACACGAAAGGAATTACAGCCGCCCAGTTATTAACGGCGGCGGCGGGCAGCGAGTTAGTGAATGCAGGCAAAATCAGATTGCGGCTGGAACCGTCGGGGCAAGTGTTGGACGTTGATGAAGATGAAGTTGAAAAGGTGAGACCCAGAAGAATTGAGATGGAAAGTACATTATTTTATAGTCATTTTGTACGCAATATTGTATAAGTATTTTATATGTAATATTTAACATGTAATGTGTATTTTATATATACTATTTAATATTTAATGTGTATTTTATATGTAATATTAATATTTAATATATAATATGTATAATGTGTTTTTGTATATTAAATAGGCCAATCCGCCGCAGATGGATACGATGGAAGACGTGTCGAACTTGCGGTACCTGAACGAATCCAGCTTGTTACATACTTTGAGGCAACGCTACGGCTCGAGCCTGATTCATACGAACGCAGGACCCAGTTTGATTGTTGTCAATCCCATGGCCCCCTTGGCTATTTATTCCGAACGGGTACGTAAAAGTTTTCTAAGTTTCATTGGAATTTCAGCTTGAAGCCAGGAGCATGGGAAGACTTTTGATTTTGGGAGTAATTCCGAGTTAGGGAATTGTTGCACCGTATAATCAAAGGAAAACGTGAACGTGGTAGCGTGCACGCTTTTAAAAAAAATTGGGAAATGAAAATGTTTTTGTGAGATTATCAAATGGGACAGTTAAGTGGAGCCACGCCACGGTGGAGCCAAAGCGCTAATAACCAATAACATATGGAGATTGCGTTTTGTGTCCGCAAACAAGACCAAATAGTGCACAAAACTTTTACGATTAGTAAAGTATAACTTTTTTTTGCTTGTGTGATGATAGGGCCTTTTTTTTAAAAAAAGTAGTTGATTTGTAAAATTAAAAAAACTCCCTTTTTAACCGAATTTGAGGGATATGTCATATTAGCATACTATGGAATTTCGGAAGAAATTTAGGGGCAAGTATAAGTGGAATCAGATTGTCTCCAGAGTTAAGGTCAGGTTGGAAAACAAAACGAGGACAATAATAAAAAAAGCAGCTTGTGGATTTTGGGAGAACTTTACGAAAGAATTGTAAGTGAGAAATCCAGTAGATGAATTAAGGCTACAGTGCACCTAACCGTGAAATAGGGAAATCACATGCTAAACGTAGTCAGCGATTTCGCCAAAAGTAATCAGTATTTTTTTAAACAAGCTTAACGGTAAAGTTTTGGATTATAATGTCTAGTGCACATCGTCGAGATTATCTTCAAAATGTTCTCTGTAAATTTATAAAAAGCGATTCAAATTTCAACTGTTTTGTAGAAAAGCGATTTCCAATACTCGATCGCGAAAGTTCATTAGAGCCACTTGAAAGTATTCTTTTAACGAAAACGGGATTCAGATCCAACATTTAGTTTTGGAGTTATTACCAAGGAAACTTGAGACCATCATTTTAGGTGATGAATTCAGGTTATATTCCGTTTTCGCTTATAATAGTTGAACGGTGCCTTAGTTTTCTTTAAGGTCAGACATTTAAAAATGCTTTGTAAAAGAAATATTAAATTTGATTCGCTTTCTACAAATTTATTAAAAAGTTTTTTTAAGAAAAACTTGACGATGTGTACTAGATACTACAATCCAAAACTTTACTGATGGGGATTTTTTAGGAAATACTGAGTATTTTTGGCAAAATCGCTGACGCCGTTTAGCGTGTGTTGTTTAGGTACACCGTAGCCTCAATAATCGAATGTTTTCGGGCGCCAAGTCTTGTGCAGACAAATGTGAATTACGTGCCCTACTTAGTTCCAAAGCTAGTTTAAACAAAGTAAATTTTAAATTGAATCATGATGTATAGATGTGTTCATCCAGTTATTCTAAATAGTATCGTGTTTAATAAAGTCTGATTCTTATTGGTATCGATTTCTATCGAAACTTCTGCGGACGGAATTAACCGTCGAATATTTTTCGTTTCCGTACGCCAGTTACTGTCTAATAGTACTTGCCGAGTTAATTTCGCTTTCTATGGAAAATAGAAAATGAAGTGTGCCAGAAACACACCTGTTGACTTTGTTTTTCTAGCACACATAATTGTTTCTTTTTCATTTTGCCGTAACGGCAGTGAAACCGGAAAGCAATCATCAATCTTATGCTAATTCCCAGCAATAGATTTGGCTTCAGAAGGGCAATTATTCGTCCAAGTTTCGACAAGAAGCAGGATCATGCAGTATTTGGAAGTTATAATAGATTTAATGTTTTTTAATTGTCTTACTTTCCCTACGATTTAGTTTTGAAGCTTTTTTAAGATATGAATTAACATAAACTTAAAAATATTCTTTTCCGGCAGATGATTCAACTCTTCAAAGGTTGTAAAACGGACGACATGCCACCTCACGTTTACGCCACAGCGCAGTCAGCGTACAAACACATGTTATCTACGCGGCAAGATCAAGCTTTGGTGTTCTTGGGCCGCTCAGGCTCCGGCAAGACGTACAACTTCCGCCACACGCTGCATTACCTGGTCGTCGCAGCGGGATGCAGTTCGCATCACCGCGTCGTCACTGTGGAGAAACTCAACGCCATTTGCTTGTTACTGGAAGCCTTTGGCAACTGCCGAACGCTGCTCAATACTAATGCGACACGGTTTACCGAGATTTTCAGCTTGGATTTCGACCAAGCGGGACAAATCGCCTCTGCTTCAGTCCAAGTACGTTTCCCTGTCCTCGTCCTCTCCTTTTTCTTTTTTTCTAAAAAAAAACGCTTACATCCCCCCCCTTTTTTTCACTACCAAAGTATTAGCATTTTGTAACTGACAAAAAATAATGAAAACTTTCCCGTTTCTAAAGATTCTGCTCGCTGAAAAGTCGCGCGTTACCAGACGGCCGGAGGGCGAACCCAATTTCCACGTTTTCTATGAACTCTTGGCTGGCGCGCAAGATGAACTCAGGCATTATCTTCAGCTGGATGAGAATTTGGCCGAATCTTGTGCCTTCATGACACCGTTGCAACGAGTATTTTTTCCTTAAAAAAACATAACCAATCTTTTTAGCTAAATCAATTCACCTTTTCTTTATAGCAAGAAGACCAACACAAAGCCCGCGTCAGTTGGTCGCGTTTGCAAGCCGCTTTAGACTTATTGAACATCACGCCACAAGAATCTAAAGGTGTTTTTGCCGTCTTAGCTGCCATTTACCATCTGGGCGTGGCCAAAGCCACGTACGCCGCTCAGCAGCAGCATAAGATCATTTTTCAGAACCCAGCTGCCGCCCAGAAGGCAGCCACGCTGTTGGGTATTTCCTTAGAGACGTTAAGTCAGTACGCCTTCAGCTCCAACCCTCACGGTACCCCTGGTGGGGGTACTGGTACCCTGACCCGGAACAATTACCGTTCCTCGCCCTTGATTGGGGGCGAAAGAACCGAAAGAGGCCTGGAACCCATGGAAATGCTGGAAGGGTTAGCTCAAGGATTGTTTATGGAAGCATTTAACGGTTTAGTGGCTCTTGTCAACCGGTAAATCCATTAAATAGACAATGAATATTATGAAATTATTATATTTATTGTGAACACGCAAAAAATGATCTAATGGCAAAATTGTTACGTTCCTTAGGTCCATTTCATTGCCAGCCCATACGATTTCTTCCATCGTGATGGTGGACACGCCCGGTTTTCAGAATCCGGCGTCCGTTGCCTCCCCAGGCAAAGAAAGGGCGGGCAATTTCACCGATTTGTGTCATAATTACCAGCAAGAGCGTTTGCAGCTGTTGTTCCATGAGCAGACGATGACACTGCTGCAGAATAAATATGCCCAAGTAAGAAGATACTGTAAATTATACCGTTCAATGTTTATCACGGAGATAAAACAATAGTGTGAATTTTTTGTATTATGTTTCTTATTATTTTTCGCCGTCTTATGTTTCCTATTATTTATTTATTTTTTCGTCGTCTTACTTTTCTTATTATGTATTTTTTATTTTTACTTTTGTTCGTGTGAATTTGTTATACGACAAGCGAACCTGTTAAAGGTCTGAAAATGGGTACTAATGGGCGTGTTTTGTAATTTAGGAGCAGTTAGACGTTCTCATAGAAGGCGAGGAAGATGAGGAAGCGAAACAAGTGGTGGTTAATTTGCTGGACCGAGCGTCGCAGTCGAATTTGTTACGGTCCTCGGTCAGTAATTTGCATGAGGCGGACCAACGTGGCTTGCTCTGGTTGCTGGACGAAGAAGCGCTGATGCCAGTGGGCAAAGAAGAGCATGTGCTGGAGAAATTAGCAGAGATGTACGACAACAAAGGTATTCGTCATGTTTCCTTACTTTCCTTGTCTAGTCTGTTTAAATTGAATTTGTACAAGGAAATCGTTTCTTCGCTGATATGTTTCAAGAGTGTTTCGTAGCCACGAACGTAACAAAGAACATTAATTGAACCATGTATATAAAAAACTAGTACGATGACCCCTTAAAACTATACACCATTTTTTTCATACTCTAACCAACAAATTTCTCATTGAGGACTGATTGAAAGTTGACAATCTTGGACACATAGGGAGCGTGCACTGAAACAGTGTTGCACTTGTAAAGGAAGCAATGAGGCTAAATAATAAAATTTGTCTCATTATCTCTTAGATTCCGAAACGGTGGTGTCAGTTGATACGGAAGCCAAACATTTAACTATCCATCACATG
This sequence comes from Triops cancriformis, assembly GCA_020615345.1. Classification (NCBI taxonomy): domain Eukaryota; kingdom Metazoa; phylum Arthropoda; class Branchiopoda; order Notostraca; family Triopsidae; genus Triops; species Triops cancriformis. Next base: position 95,405 of record JAHZNP010000065.1, on the reverse strand, counting down.
CAAGGCACCAATAGTGTGATCTACGATGCCCATGGCTGGCTAAAACAAGCGAGAGAAAATGTGATCCTACGCAACGCTTCCTTACTTCTTGCCGAGTCTTCCAAGTAACGATCTTACAGTCCCAAATTAACCCATCAATTCCCATATCTCTCGTATTCTGGACGTGAGCGCATCTTAATTCGCTGTATGGTGTCTTTAAAACCTAGGGACGATATTCTCTGTGTAATTCAACTGACGAAGAGTCACATGCCAACCGCCACTTTGAGTGGATCTGTAGCGGGAATTGAGGGAAGTTTGACGTTGCGGCGAGCGTCTTCCATGCGAAGAACTTTCACTTCCGGTACAGCGGGAATCAAGCGCAAGTCTTTGGCTTTGCAAGTGAAATTCCAAGTGGTAAGGCACGCTCTTGGTGGCGTATTCTTTCATCCTGGGTACTTTTTCGTACCCGCCTGCCCTTTTACTCCCTTCACTGACCTTTGTTGATTCGTTTTTTTCCTTTGTCCCCAGGACGGATTAGTGGAAACTTTGCGGCGTTGTAAAACGCGGTTTGTACATTGCTTTCTCCCGCATCACAATGCTGGTCTTTGTGATTTATACCAAACTGGGTCGTCTTCCATGGGACCGGCGGAAGATTCGCTTCTCAACATGCCATTGTTACGCTCGCAAGTAAGAAAATTGCAGGACCGGGCAAAGTTTTGCGACCTGTCGTTTTTTAAGACGTAAACCTACTTTGATTCTTTTTAAATTTGTACCAGCTTCGTGGCTCCGAAATTCTGGCTTCCATTCGCGCGCATCGATTGGGGTATCCAGATCATTTGCCTTACGCGGAATTTGTGCGACGCTTCGCCATCTTGTGTCCTATGGACGTCAGAACGTTCATCCAAACCGAAGAGGCGAAAACCGCCGCACAAACCATGTTACTCCATGTGGACGTTGAAACGTCATCATATCGGCTGGGATTGAGCCAGGTACTGTAATTTTAAATTGTTACTCTTGTCATTCTATTTTATTCATTCTATTTTATGTCTCCTTTGTTTAACTTTTTTACGAATTACGACGTAATTTGCATAGCGTAACGTAACGTCAACATAACGTAAATATATGCTGAGCGCTGAATTTCGTTCGATGAACGCCAGAAACGGCAGGTTTGCTTGTGGACCATCGTTTTCGCCCACTCCAATATGAAGAAAAGGGAGATTTGGCTAAATTCGCCCGCAAGTCGTGCGGAACAAATGTTTCGGACGCTTTTACTGCTGATTTTTCCTTTCTAGGTGCAGTTCTATAATAGAAAAGGAGCGTTAGTTTATCCTCGCGTCGTTACCAGATTATAATGATCATTTTAAGAAGAAAGAGGGCGTTGAACTGGCTGGGAATTTTTGAGACCTCGTGGATACTTTTCTTCAGGACTTTTTACCTGTAATAGTGTACGCGTAAAGTAGCAAGTCTTTAAAACGGGGCTTAGGAAGAAGATTATATTTTTCTTGTGATGGCGACAAGGAAAGTCACGTGACGGTGACAATGGAGCAGAGAACGTGAGAAGTTATGAGAGAAAAGAGGGAACGGAATATCGGAACCAGCCATTCTTTACGGACTAAACCCCTTATCATTCCCCAGTAGCTCACTCGATCTTGTAGCGATTAGACGTGTAATTTTTTTTCTTTTGTTCTTAATCCTAAAGACAAACAATGCGTCCATTAGTAGTTCCCAATCTCAGTCCTAAACCAAACTTGTGTGATAAATGCTCCGAAGAAAGAAATGCAAGTGAACCGGGTGAAAATGGAAGTCGACTGCCCCTAAAATCACTAATTCACTTTTACGAATCAGCCACACAAGAATTGTGTGCACCCAAAATGAGCAAATCCACCCGTGACGACTGGAATTCCGTGAGAGAGCTGGAATCGCCGAGCGAAACCGTGTTAGACGAGTTAATGGAACGCGTTCGGCTCAGAAAACTTAAAAGACAAGATCGTACTTCGAAGACATTATCAGTCAGGCGTTCGAGAATCGTAGATTCCCCGTTGAACGTGCACGTACCTTGTGCGTTAGCGTGGAATCCCCAGTGGCAAGACAGAGACTGCAATTTGACGCGCTTATCCAAGTACCAGAGCAGTTCCAATCTGTCAGCCAGCTCTTCGTCGTCCGGAATTTGTTCCAGTACTAACCAGTCCGACCTCTCTGATTTAGAGGGAATCAATCTCAGCGACTTTGAGCTCGCTTATTTGCCTTCTTCTCCTGGTGTGGAGGAAGATGAGAATTTTTCCGAACATCAGGGTCAAGAAAACGGTCATGGAGTTGGTCTACCGGCGAGTAATGTGTTAGAGCAAAAAGAAATGGCGTCGCAAACGGATAACAGCTTGGATGAAGTTTCCTGGTCCAATGAGACGATGCGCCTGAGCTCAGTCTGCGTTCCGAAAGGAAAACCTATTGGCTATCGTAGGTTTCGCACGGAAGTCGAGGTCTGTTAGCTGTTGGAATTCCAACGCACATGGGAAAAGAATTGAAATGGGTATCTTGAGAATAAATGATCAGCAACCTGAAACCGAACGAGGTGTTATTGCTATGCGCTCTGCGTGTTTCCTTTTTTCCGTTAATTCATATTGTTTTTTTTTTATATTTTCGTTTTTTAATATCGTCTTCATTGCGCTCGACGTATTTGTTTCTTATTATGTGACTTTCTGATTGAGAAACGTTGTATTGGTGATTTGTGTTTTTGTTGGTTTGAGTATCTAATTGGTGTTTTCTTTCCATTTGACTAGATATTCTTTCGTCCGGGTATCCTTCCACAATTGGAAGAACACTGTGATGACCAAATTACCGACCGATTGGTTCAGTTCCAAGCCTTGTGTCGGGGATATTTGGCGCGTCGCCAAGTCGCCAAATTACGAGTGCAAGATATAGCCATCCGCTGCATCCAGCGCAATGTGCGACTCTGGATGTCGGTACGGGATTGGCCCTGGTGGCGATTACTGGTCAAACTCTCCCCGGTACTCAATGTTCATCGTACCGAGTCTGAACTCAAAGAAAAAACGGTGCGTATATACGTTATGTGAGACAGTATCTAACTGACCGGAGCTACACCGAAGTCTCAAGCATAACATAGCAGTTCCCAAATGCTGAATGTACTATAAAGACTACGGTGCGACTAACCTTGGTATAGAATTTACCTGCTAAACGTCGTCAGAGATTTTGCCGAAACTACTCAGTATTTTCTTAAAAAGTATCAACAGTAAAGTTTTGAATTGTAATATCTAAGAAACATCGTCGAGTTTTTCTTTTAGAAAGCTTTAGTCAATTTGTAAAAAGCGAATAATTTTTTTTACAATGCTTTTTTAAATTTCCGACCTCTAGGTAAACTAAAGTAACGTTTTCCTAATTTATAGGCGATAAAGGAATTCAAGTCCGTCGGTTAGTTTCGGATTCATCACCTAAATAGTTGTTTCGTATTTTCTAGGTGACAACTCCAAACTTAATGTCGGATTTGAGTTCTTTTTATGTTAAAATAGTACTTGCAAGTGGCTGTAGTGAACCTTGCGATCGAATGCTGGAAATTGGTTTTCTGCAAAACAGTTGAAATTTGACCCGCTTTTTTGTAAATTTGCAAATAATTTTTAAGAAAATCTCGACGACATGCACTAGATATTTCGATCGAAAACTTTACTTTCAAGATTGTTTAATGAAATAATAAATAGTTTTGGCGAAGTTGATGACGCCGTTTAGCAGGTGATTCCCCTATACCGCGGTTAGCCTTAAGGCCCCGGTATACACAAACCTCTTATGGACGAATAACACGGGGAGCTCTAAAAAAGGCTTCTGCGTAGTGCTCTAGTATATTTCAAATCAATGCTTGCAGTAAAGTTGTCTTAATTGATGTCTAGTGCCTGTGTTTGAGATCTTTTGAAAATATGTTTTTATTAAATTTAAAAACTGTAGGTGAATTTTTGAAAATTTTGAAATACTTGAAAAAATAAAATCTGGGTAACAGGAGCACTAGATATCTTCTCCCAACATTTTTTGGTGAAAATACGATTCAGATCGGACGAGCAGTTTTTACGAAATCATTACTTACAATTTGGTAATTCTAGTAATGATATCGTAAAAACTACTCGTCCGATTTGAATCGTATTTTTACCAAAAAATTTAGAAAGAAGTTATCTCGTGCTCTTGTCAGCCAATTTTTTTTTATATTTCAAAATTTGCAAAAATTCACCTACAGTTTTTAAATTTAATAAAAACATATTTTCAAAAGATCTCAAACATAATCACTAGATATCAATTAAGACAACTTGACTGTAAGCATTGATTTGAAATATACTAAAGCATTACGCAGAAGCCTTTTTCAGAGCTCCCCGTGTTATTCGTCCATAAGAGGTTTGTGTATACCGGGGCCTTAACAGACCGAACATTTGAATGAGCAGACTTACAAGACAGGACCGATGTGTATCTTCGTCGATATCAGATATCATCGAATATTCTCATCGAAAGTCACAAGATAAGGAAAGGTGTAAACCTACGTAGGTGACATTACAGTTTTGAGCATTTCTAATCTCTCAAGAGACGGGCCCCTTTCTAATGGTAGATTTAGAATTTGCGAGTAGACCCTTCTGAAAGAGCCAGAGAAAATTTTTGTCTTATTGGGGGAGATTTACTGTGTTATTCGGCCATAAAAGGGAGTACGGGGCTATAGAAGGGTCATAAAGTTGTCTGATCCAAAAGTGGAGTAATTTGAGCATACTACATTGGTAGCGTAGGAAAGCAGAGTGTCGCCATAAAAATCGCGAACTGTCGCGAATGACTGATGCAATTGGTAACTTCTTATGTCTCAATAGTCCTTCGTGGCTGTATATTTTCGACAGTGAAAGTTGCATTCTGCAGTATAGGGGAATCACATGCGAAACGGCGTCAGCGATTTCGCCAAAAATACGCAGTATTTCTTTAGACATTACCAACAGTAAAGTTTTCAATCGTAATGTCTAGTGTACATCGTCGAGATTTTCTTTTAAAAAATCGCACATTTGTAAAAAGTGAGTAAATTTAATTAATTTATTTTAAAAAATGAAATTTCAAATATTTGATCACAAGGTTCACTGGAGCCGCTTGAATGTATTCATTTGCCGAAAACAAGTTAAAATCTGACATTTAGTTTTGGATTTGTCACCCAAGAAGTGTCAAAACTATTTAGTGATAAGTTTGAAACTAACCGATGGATTTGCATTCTGTTTTCGCCAGTAAATTAGTTAACGGTGCTTTACTCTAACTTGAGGCCTATATTTAAAAATGCCTTTAAAAAAATGAAATTTGATTCGCTTTCTACAAATTGACTTAACAGTTTTTAAAGAAAAACTTGACATGCACTAGGTATTGCAATCCAATAATTTCCTGTGGAGATTATTCAAGTAAATACTGAGTAGTTTCGGCAAAATTGCGAAAATCGAAAAAGTAACACGAAATTGTACATTCCGTTGTCAGCGTTCATTAATTCATACCATAGTAGTAACAAAAAAAATCGCTTTTCTTTAAAGCTCCGATGGTGATCAGAAAGGTTACCAATATGTAATTTAACATAACAATCCAAATTACAAAGCATAATGCGACCTTCGGATTTTATGTGAAACATCGACAATGATCAGTATTTGCTGAGCTTTCCAAAAAACCCTATAAGGAAAAGATAAAAGAAACCATGGGATAATTACCTGTAATTTGTTAAACCTTACGGTTATTTTTTACCGTTCGTTTTATAAGGTGAAAAAAGTCACAACCGTACAGTTTCTCTATAAAAGAAATCTCAAAGAGGGCAGGTAAATTCCGCTGAAGCAATTAGTTCTTTACGTAGGTGCTTTTTAAATCGTTGTCCAACATTTCCCTTTCCCATTAAGTGCAAGTTCGGATAGTTAAGAAAGGATCTTGATAGAAATTCATTAAATTATCCAGCCTAAGAACGAAAAAAAAACATCTTAATTCGGGTTTTAAATCTGTCAAGTCCAAGTCTGCCACAGACACGTAGCAACCATAATTTAAGCACGCCGTTGTTAGCTAGTTGTCATATATTTAGAATACCGACTCAGTCCCTTAGTTTTGCTTTTATTTTATTTTTCTTCAAATTCAGAATTACATTTGTTACTTACATTCAAAAAGGTAGATTAGCTTCAAACAATTGGCGTGTTCGTATTTTTTATTCGAAAATCTCGGCTCAAATCTTGGACTTGCACGATTTCATTCGAGACCTGTGGGAAGTAGACATGGGGAAAAAAACATTAAGCGTAAATGAACAAAAACAAGGAATTTTCGGGAAGAATGCAGCTAGGGGCAATTTTGCAAGCGTATGAACAGAAAATCCTCCCGTAATCAAGTATGACCAGGCAACTTTTACAGTTATTTCACCCTATCTTTTTTTGACGCCTTGAATAGGTCTCGTTCTCATGGGAGTTTTTACGACCCGCGACGCTATTGTCTCGCGTGTGTGCATGCAATCGGCAGTAGATTCTTCTCGTATCATCCAACCTTTCTTTTTTATTATTATTTACCTTTTAGCCAATCGCTGATAAGAACATACCCTCTGTCTTTTGTCTAACTGAAGGTTTCTCCTTTTTAATGGTCTTACTTGTTTAGGAGGAGTTGGAAGCTTTGCGGCTTCGAGTGGCCGCTCTTGAGAAAGAGCGAGCTGATCTCAAATTTGCCTGCGATAAAATTGGAACTCGGGTAAGTGCAAAACTTCCTTGCTTAACTATTTCCGTATTACCCCACACAAACTTCGTTAAAGCCTTCATTAAAAACCCAGCTCAGATGGCTGAGAGCAAGTGAAAACTGTCGACGTCTCGGTGCCAACTTTTCAAACCTTAAACACAGCAGGGTTATTGGCACCCGAACAAACCGCCCCTTGAAATGCTCGGTTAAGTCTTTCTTCTCCTTCCTGTTCCATAGAACACCGTACACTGTAGCACTAGTAGCCCAAACACATATTCGTATTATGAGAGTCCTAGACCACCTTAGTCTCGTTGACATAAATAGACCAGGTGTGTGAAGATCCGTACAGCTCAAGAGCTTTTCGCCTCCCTTTCTCCCTCTTCGCTGGCTGTCTTTCGCCCCGCCAAAGCTCTGGAATTACTGCCACGAGCTGCTTACTCCGTTACCGCGTTCGTGGCGGGCCGGATCAAATTCCTTCCGCATCAAAATTGGCCAACCGAGGTGGTAATTAAACCCAGGAGTCGCTCCGACCGAGCTAATTTTTCAGTGTTCACCTTACTCGGGAGTGAAAACGAAGAAAAATTGTTTTCCCAAGTCGGTTCAATAGTGTTAGTGTTATTGTTGGCACTGGATTGAGGAAAAACGAAAATATTAGATAAAAAGTTGGGAAATCTGAAGATTTTTAAGCTCAACGTCCTTTGAAAGTGATTGAAAATTGTTTGAAAATTGTTTCTAAAACGTGCGAGCGATAACTCGAGGAAATTTAGCAGAAAGAAAATTGCTGAAGCATTGGATCACCCGGAAGATTAAATTTTTAAAAAGTAAATAAATATGGGAAGCCAACCTCCACGGATTCTGCGACTGGAGCGCAATGCCAGTGAATCGAAATTAAGTTTAGCTCTCTCGCCGATACTGACCGCTGGCCATTACAGTGAACGCCTGGCCCAGTCCGTTGAAGCGCGTCTACCGCCCGCGTTACGCAGCCTGCAACAAAAACCTGTGCCATTACCCCAACATCCGCGGGAAGAGGGCGTGGTCATACAAGCCGGGATGAGTTTCTTAATCAATCCCAGCGCCTCCCGTTCTTCTTCGGCGTCCCAGCTCGGCCACCGAAGTACTAGTCAGCTGTACCAGCGGTCCGGCTCGACGCCAGTGGGTAGTTGTCTGTCTTCGCGCAGGAAAGTGGGCGTGAGCCACCATTTTCGCTCCCAGCCGGCGCACACCGTCCCGGAAACGGATTCTTCCGCCTTGACGCACGCCATCCGGGACTTTCTGGAACGATCGGACCATGTGAGCCAGGCCTGGAAGGAGTTGAGTGCGCAAAAGGAGACTCCGACCGCTAGAAGGCAAGCGAGGATGGGCCGGTCAGCGAGCTCGAGAGGAATACTCGATTCCGGCGTGAATTCCGCCACGTCCTGGGGCTCGTTGGCCAGTCAACCGTTGTCAAGAGCGTCCAGCGCGCAATCGATGCTTTCGTACCGGAGTGTGAAACGCACGTCTTCGGGCTCGAGCTTCCAGTCTTGCCCCGAGGAAGATTTTAGCTCGATTCCTGAGTCGGAGGTTCGTTGGTTCAGAAGGCCAAAAGATAAACCCTGGAATATAAAAAATAATAAAAAATAAATAAAAGGAAGCTAGCTCGAAGGAAAGAAAAGGAGTAGGATATATACGGAGCTTGAAAGTGTCGTTTAGTTATTGAAAGAATGTATGTTTGGAATTGTTTTAATTCGTTTTAAGGCGACGGTGAATAGTAGTGGTAAAAGAAATTATCTGAAAAAAAGCATACTGCACAGGTTGCGGCTTTTCACTGCTGAAAGCTGTCCTAGGTAGTTACGTCAATGGCTTTCCAACCTCTGAGGGCCGTCATAGCTACAAAGGTCACTAACTGGCTTTGTAACCTCTTGAGTGCGTAACCGGCAGCTACCCGCGAATTTTGTAAAAAAAAATCAGCAAAAACGTCTAAAAGTCAATATGATAAAGGATGAATTTTAGCACAATCCGTTAAGATTCATTGTAGTAGTTTATGTTTAAATTACTACAAATATTTCCACGTTGGCAAAAATATGTGCATAAAGGGATACACAATGAGTACAAGGCAATTCGAAAAGTGCGGGCGCTCAGAAGTCCTTGCTGATTGGCAAAAAGGCCTATCAGAGGCGGGGCGATGGAGGCATTCTAGCAGTGAAAGGAAAAGTGAATGCGACTTTGAGCCTCGTGACCAGATTTTTTTTACCACTGTACTGTAACTAAACGTGGTATAAGGGAATCATATGCCAAACGGCGTTAGCGATTTTGCCAAAACTACTCAGTATTCCGTTAAACAATCTTAACAGTAAAGTTTTGGGTTGTTATACATAGAGCACATGGTCGAGTTTTTCTTTAAAACGTTTGTAGTCAATTTTGTAAAACCGAATCACATTTCAAAATTTTCTTCGAAAACGTTTTTTTTAATTCGTTTATTCCCGACGTAGGCTTTCGCCTATTGTCGGTAGCATGAATCAGTCATACAAAGTAGTTAGTCACTTGGATGAAAAACGAAAATTCACGTTGAACAGGAGGGGGGTAAACGTATTTTTAAATATCCAGCCTAAAGTTACTAAACTTTAGTATATCTTAGTTCTTTTTTATTATTAGAGCACCATTTTCCTGATTTATTTAAGTAAATATCGTACTTGAATTCCGTTTTGGTTAAAGGAATACTTTAAGTGCATTTACTGAACCTTGCAATGGAATGTTTGAAATTGCTTTTCTACCAAAAAAATTGACTCTCTTTGTACAAATTTACGAAGAACTTTTTTAAAGAAAATGTCGACGATGTGCACTAGCTATTATGATTCAAAACTTTACTGTCGAGATTGTTAAATGAAATATTTAGTAGTTTGGCCGAAATCGCTGACGTCTGTTTAGTTTGATTCCCGCATACCACGCTTAGGTAAAGAAATGTTCTGTGGAATTAAAAGAAAAAGGAGACAAAGAAAACTGTAACCGGGCAAATTTGTTTGTATTGGCATTGGCCCGAGTTTTCTTGCGTGGTTTTACGAATTCTTGACGAATGTTTTGCTGACGAGTTTGTTTGCCAGGCGTGTTGGGTTTGAGTTTTCATAACGTTTTCTCGTAATCTGATGCGTAGGTAAGCGAACTGACCGGCGACCTCGCTGAAGAACACGCAACAGCGACGTTGGCAACAGAACGGCTGGAAGCGGAGTCTGCCGAGAGGATGAAACTCGAAAAAGAAGTTCAGCAACTCCAAGTGAGCTTTTGTTTCCCAATTGTTATGTATTGTTCTGTTAACAATGAGAGTCATCCTTCCCTTTTTGGCTTGCGTTTTCGTTGACCATAGGGGAAGTTAACGACAGTGTTAGCCGATCACGAAAAGTTGGAGTACGAGTTACTGGTGACACGGACAGCGACCTTCAACGGTGATTTGGAAGAACTAGCGGATGAAGATGAGCTGAGTCCGGATGCTGCCATGTACAAGTCCAAATACGAGCGAGCCTGCAAAGAATTGGAATTTGCCAAACAAAGATTGCAGCAACAGCACGAAGATGATTTGGAACAACTTATGGCGCTAAAGAAGCAATTAGAAAAGAAGGTAATAACTCAAATTATTAATTAAGAGGGTAATTGCTCGAAAACTAGCGCAATCTCCTTTGGCAGTTGGCCGACGCCTACGAAGAAGTGGAAGAGCAACGCCAAGTGGTATCTCAATGGAAGCGCAAAGTGCAGCGCTTAACGGCCGAGCAAAACGATCTGAGATTGTTGCATGAGGAGCAAATCTCACGGAATTCGTTATTGGAAAAGAAACAACGCAAGTACGGACCGAGGCCGTTGCCTTTTTTTCAGTATCGCTTAACGTGCAAAAAAATAAATAAAAAAATCCGCATAGTTTTCATTTAAGTGGCACTTTTGTCATTTTTGGTGTATTTCGGGATTTTCTTAAAGGTTAAGATTTATTTTGCAATTTTTCAGAACGTTAACAATTGTTTGTGGTTTGTTTCAGATTTGACACAGAGTTTGGTTTGCTACAAGACGAACTACGGTCCGAAAAAGCCGGCAAGGAGCGACTTTTGCGTGAAAAGGACGTCGTCTCAGCGGACAAGTACCATCTCGAGCAGCAAGTGCAAGATCTGCAACTAGACTTGGACTTGAAAGAAGAAAAAGTCCAGTCCCTGTTACGCGAATTGGAAGAGTTGGGCGGGGATGGCAAAAGCGACAGCGAAATGGCGCTGTTGAGGAAACAGAAACTGGATTTCGAACGCAAAGCCAAAGACCAAGAAGAAGAGCTGGATGAACTGGCGGGCCAAGTCCAGATGCTGGAATCGGCCAAACTGCGCGTCGAGATGAATTTCGAGCATATCAAAAAGGAGCATAAGAAGGAGTTGGCCATGAAGGACGAAGAAATGGAAGATGTGAGGAATAGCGCTCAAAAGAAAGTCAAAGGTGGGTTCTTCTTCTTCTTCTTATTATTATCATTATTATTATCATATTCAGTACTTATTATTAGTAGTATTATTAATTATTATTATTATTAATTATTATTATTATTAATAATAATATTATCATAATCATTATTAATATTATTTTACTTTCTCATTTTTCATATGCGTGGAACGAGTTAATCAAATCTTACACTTTACAGCCTTGGAATGTCAGCTAGAAAGCGAACACGAAGAGCGGACGTTGTTAGTGAGAGAAAAGCACGAATTGGAGCGGCGCGTAGCGGCCCTGAACGAGCATCACCAAACGCATCGCGTGGATGAGGAGACGGTTCACAAACTGAAGAAAGACCTCAAGAGGACCAAAGCTCTATTAAAGGACGCCCAAGCTGCGCTAGAACGCGCGAGATCAGAGACACCTTCCAAAGTTCTGCTCCGGCAACTCAGAAATCAGGTACGGGCGTTTTCTATTGTGTGAGAAAGTTCTTGCGAAGTATTGGATTCTCATGCGCTCTTGTTGTATGGAAACTAGTTGGAGGATGCAGAGTTCGCGCGTACGGCTGCTGTGAAAGGACGTCAACACGCCGAGCAGGAACTGGCCGAAATGCAGACGCAGTTAGAAGAAGCATTACGCGTGAAGGGCGAAGCCGAAGACAAGTATTTGAACGCTAATCGACAACGCGCTTCTCTGCAGAGCCAGTTGGATGACGCGGAAGCCGAAATGGCTGAAGTAAGCTCGTGATTTTGCGTTCCGTCGCGTTGGTTAATTCAGAGAGTTTTCTTTGCCAGGTGATGAGGAAGTACAAAGCGTCGGTGGCGCAAGTGTCGCTCAATCAGATCACGATCCAAGATCAGTTGGGTCAGCTCCAGACTCTGGAGCAAGAACGGGCGTCGCTCAAAGAGCAGTTGGCGGAATTGGGCGCCAAGTTGGAAACGCTAGAAGGCGATGCGCTCACTGCCCACGCGCAGAAACGCCTGGAGCTCAAGAATAAAGAACTCGAGTCGAAAGTGGAGCTGGAGATCGCGACCCGTTTGCGCGTCGAGGGCCAAGTGCAGCGTTTGAAGGACGCGCTGGAGAAGCTTAGCGTCGACGCCGACGCCTCGAGGAGCAAAGAGCAAGCGGCACAAGAAACGATTCGACGCTTACAGCGGCAGTTACGGGAACTAAGGGAAGAAGTTGGAGCCATGAATCAGAAAGGAACGGAAGCCAATCAGAGCGTCCGAGAGCTGCAGCAACGCTTGGAGTTATTGGAAGCCGAGAACGCCACCTTGGTCAAAGATCTGTCCTTAGCTGTAAGAAGAATCGAGGATTTGCAAGCCGCCCTGCAAGGAGAACTGGAAGAGAGCGACAGCGAGAATGCCCAAAGCGACTCGGACAGGTAATGTCTGGTTAGCGTTACAGTCTTTATGACAGTAACTTCTGTTGAACAATCATTGCCTAATTGCAGTAATGTATCTTCTGATATAAATAACGTGAAACGACCCTTTTGCAGATAGTTTGCGTTCAATTATTCAATTAAAATTGCTTCCGCAATATCAACTATTACTTCGTTCTGAACTTGGGCGTTTATTGTAGAGTATTGATACTTTTCTGGAAAACTCTAACCAGAAGTTTTCAGGAATTTGTGTATAAACCATTTTTACTAGAGAACTACGAGTTCAGTCCCCTGAGGTCTTGAAAATTCAAACATCGTGTCGAAATCTGAAATCGGTTTCACCTTCTGAAATCGATTTTGATTTCTGGTATCGATTTTAGTGTTCGAAATCGATTATGATGTATGGAATCAATTTGAATTTCTGAAATCAATCTCGATTCCATATCGATTGCTGTTTTGAAATCGATTTCGAAGTACATTTTGGCCGACGGATTTCGCTACTTCGAACGTTTCCCTGTAATGTCGTTTTTAAGGGACGTATATAGAATACGATGGCTTTTCTCAACTTTTTCTCATGACGGGATTGCGGCATAGTGTAGTGGCATTTAGCGCATTTAGGCTTCAGCTGTAGCGTTACTACGCTGCCATATTGAACTAATATCGTCAGTTAGCTAAACACGATCCTTTGCCAATGGCGATTGCTTTGCTTGTGTAGCGTCTGTGACAAGTTGCCAACAGTTTTTTATTTGTGTTCCAGTGACAGTGACGATTTCAGCGATTTGGTCAGCACTTTATCACCGCGGCCTAAGACGCTAGACATAAGGTATGGTATTTTTTGGAGAAGCTTCGATTCGCAAAAGTCATTTACCCTTGTTTTCTCGTTTTCAGGCCGAGTTCTTCTGCGAGTTCATCTGTTACGCGGGAATCTTTCGCTTAGAGGACCATTTCTAACATCTCTTAACCACACACATGGGTCTTTTGTACATATCTTCGTTGTTTTAAGCCTTGTGTAAAGTACCTTCGTTTCTTCTTCGTAACTATGTCTTCTCCATAAAATTCCTTGGCGTCTTTAGAAAAAATTATGGCTTCCGGTAAGTTAAGTAATTTTGTACCTTCTATATAGCTGATCGTTCAAGCGGAGATCGTTGATCTGATCGTATACCAAAAACGAAAGAAAGGAATATCACAGGAAACATGTTTTGTGGTGTTAGCCATTTTATTCAGGAATAATATGGAATAAATCTTACAAGTTAAACCAGTACTATCAATGGGCAAGAGAGCAGAGCATGTGGCAAAAACTGAAGTCGTTGTGTAATGTACATTTACAAAATATAAAAACTCATTCCATTTAAAAAATCGAGATTACTAGGTCCAGTATTACATGGCTTTTATTAGCACAATCTTTGGGAAGGACGTTTGGGATATGTCAAGAAATTCGTTCATTAACCATTGTGGGGTTTTTTCTTTTAAACCGCCATCGTTTTTCCAGGATCGACCCGGACGCGTAGGAATAGAACGTCATCTCTTAAAAAATGCCTTCTTTTTAACAATTCGTGGGAAATAAAACGTGGAAAGCCAAAACCGAGTGCGTCAGGCTCGCGAGAAGGTCGCTGGAAATTTTCCCACGTGGGATCAGGAATGAAGCTCTCGACAATGTTGCACGCCTTGTCAGGAGTGGGCGCTTGGTCATAGAGCGTGAATGAAACCGTATGTTCAAACGGCCATTTCAGGAGGGCGTCGTAGTCTCCCGGTAAGATTTTAATGTAGATGCTGAGGTGAGTGCCTTCACCCGCGCCATTGCCGTTGGGGAAAAGCGAGGCTTGGAGCCGGTATCCGTACTGGCTGGTGTAAAACGGAGGACTGATGATCTCGAAGCCTTCTTTGACTTTAGCTTCCGCCATCTTGGCCGTGAAATCTGGTAATCTCCATACTAAGGTACCTGTTGGAACGTCAAAAGAGAAGCAAAAGTTAACACTTTTTTCTGGCAATTATTCCACAGACGTAATGCTATCAGATTTGTGCCGAAGCCTAAAAAATGAACTTAAGTTAATTCCAAGCCTATTTTAATTTTGAACGATCAAATCCAACTCTAAGCTCGTCTTTTTTCTCTAGGAGACCAAGTTAAAGTGTAAGCCTAAGTTCAGATATCAATAACTTAAATCAAGTTCAAGTACATTTATCGGATTTTTAAGTCCCGGTCAAGAAAATTTTTTCGTTAAAAGCTTTGTCTTGAGCAATTTCTTTTTTTATTTATATGCCAGCGTGAACATCTGCTCATTGCTGTCCTTTTTTATCATTTCAGTAGTAAACAAAAAACTACACATGGGAAAATGAACTTAAAACACACACACCAACTATTGCGACCTATAGTGTGGCCGTCTTTTCTCTAAAGATATTAATAGCATTCGTAATAAAGGTGACAACTGATGAGAAAGCTTTGGAATGGAAAAGAAAAGATTCCGCATTGAAGTGTAATTTTAATTTTGAAAGGTCTCTTATTAATATTGCCCTTAATCTATTCAGCCATCTGCACTGAAAAAAGATGTGTGTGAGGTCTTGATATGTCTTGAGCAAGTTTTACCTATAAATGTCTATTAAATTAGACGTTGCTCGGCAGCTCACGGCAGAAACATCCGTGCAAATATTGCACTTAACTTTAAAGTGGGTTGTCAGTCAATTTGTAGCCCTTCACTAGGGTAAAATTGAACACGCGAGAAGCCCTCCATACTTTTGTCTAGCTACGGTGCTAACTGCCAGTTTACCAACAGAACCTAATCTAGGAGTCATACCTGAAAAAGCTGCAGAATGTCAAGGAAAATTGCGTGGTCTGACGTAATCGTTTTGGCTAGCTTTTCAGATTGCTTCTTTCATGCAGGAAAAATGTGTATAAAATTACTTTTCCTATTCAAAATTGCCAAGAAAGGGCTTTCAAATCCGAGTCATATCCTTCTCTTCCTACTTAATTCCTTTCCAATTCACCCGCTGAATGGTTACCTCGCAATCCAAGTTCAAATTCAATTCATGAAAAATGGTCTTAATCCGGATTTAAATCCCAATCAAGTTCAGAGCGACACAAGCTCGAATACTACGAGTGAAGCTATGTTAAGATTACGGGGAAGACTAGATAACAATGAATTTTCGCACCTGTGTAATTGGTGGACACTTTGGCCAGGGAAGTTCGCAAAGCGTTGAGTTGCTGTTGTTGACGACAGGCGAGCGTGCACACTAACATTAGATGAGCTTGCGTGCTCTCTTCCATGTGTTTTTCGAGATTGACCTTGGAACCACGGAATTTGCAACCTGCTTCACGGAAAGGACAGGATGTCTTGGACGCAGGACACGCGTTCAGATGGGAATCACATTCCGTGCGGGGCATGGGATTAGCATCACAACCTTGAGGGCATATTACGGGGTAACGAGGGCATTGATTGTGGTGAGCCTGGGAATGACACAGAAAACCAATTAACGTTTTAGAAACGCAGTCGTATGTGGTTCCGCTTCGAATAAAATGCAACTGGGACCCTTTAAGCAAAAACGCGTAACGTGAAGCCTTGACGGTTAATTCGTGTTTATAGGGCACTCAGTTTCCCGCGTAAAACGAGGCAATTTGAAGAGAATTTTTAGAAAAGCTCCACAGTCATGGGTTTTTATAACACTGTGTGAAACTCTTACCTGGAGGGTATCGAATGTGAACTCCTTGTTGCAATATCGGCAAGGAATGACGCGTTTGGTGCACTCGCCCACTTTGTGTTGTTGCAAAATCTTGCGCATCACTTTCTGGCCGCATTTGTTGTCACAGTAGATGGGTTCGAACAGGCAATTTCCCGCATGGCTCTGATATTGGGGAGAAAAATCAAAATTAAAGTTATTAAAACATCTTATAGTAATGGACTGCGTATCGGATCTAATTGCACAAGAGATTCAGGGCTTAAGGCCACTGTTTAACGCTTACATGGAAAACTTGCGTGGGGGATTTTGCATTTACCACTCAATGTTTCTGCAAATAATCTTGACAATCAATTTTCTCATTAATAATCCCAAGAATCTTACGAAGAGATATCCTTGATAAAAACAAACAAATAATTTAAAAATATTCAAAGAGCTTGTTTGCTTTTTCTCAAAATTCTTAATTTCGGAAATGTATCCATGTTAGATTCTAGACATTACTTAAATTTTACATTCTGGTCGAAAAATTATCGAAAAATACGCAACAGTTATGAAAAAATCGTTTCTCCTATTCAGACAATGTAAAAAGGGTTGACAGTGACCATAAGATTTCCGATAAATCTCGGCAGGACCGTTTTCTCATAAATACTAAAGTAAATGCAGTCGACGAGCCTCACTTATGAACAATAAATTTCTACAATAACTTCAAAAATTGTCGAAATGCTCGATGGACAGAATTTTACAGATAATTTCTAAAATTTCCATTAAATTGACACGGCCTAAATGCCCGAATCGGCCCAACGATACAGAAAAACTCTACAAGTTTCCGAAAGCAATAGGAGTCCAATATCGTTAACGACCTAGTAATCAATTTCTTTCGATAAGCTTTCGATCAGGAGCGTTCAAATTGCAATTTACCAAGTCCGAATGCGATTTACTCCGGGCCGAATGGGAATGATTGTGAAAAGTTCGTCTCGGTTTGTTCGGAGCCACTTTCAAAGAGATACAGCGATAAGCCTCCCATTCATGCCAGGGTAACTCGGGAGGCATTTTTTGGAAACACAACACGTCCGGAGCTGAGAACGCGAGATAAAGAACTGAAAAGGACCTCCTAAGGCTCGTCGCCTTTTTCCTCCCCAATTGGCCTGACACATGGCTATAACAGGTATACAATGACTCCCCCCCCCTGTACCCATACCTACTGCTACTCCTACTCAGGATGTCGGTTATGTACCCAGTGGTGTGGGATAAGATAATTTGGGAGGCGTAATACTTATACAAAGGGAACAGAAGCTTGAACTCGGTAACCTCAAGGACTTGGGAGCTTGTATCTCACGCTACCAAGTTGGTGGTAGTGGTAAAAACGAAGTTCGGTATTAGAGCCCAAGGTGAAGAGCAGTACTCTTATAAATGATTCGGCGTGAAAGCGATTTATTTATAGAAAAACACCCTGAGCTTCTGCAGTTCGCTTAAATCCGAAAATAAGTATAGTACTTTCGAGTACGTGCTTCTAACATCAACTTTCTACTACACCAAATGAAGCCAACCCACAAGCAAAAATTACGAAACCAGAAAACAATCTTCTTATTAGAAACCTACAGTGGAAACTAGTGAAGACGAAATTCGGTTAAGGTTTTTACGAAATCATTACTTAAAATTTGGTAATTCTAGTAATTATATCGTAAAAACTACTCTTCCGATTTGAGTCGTATTTATACCAAAAAATGTAGAAAGAAGTCATCTTGTGCTCTTGTCAGTCAATTTTTTTTAGTATTTCAAAATTTTCAAAAATTCACCTACAGTTTTTAAATTTAATAAAAACATATTTTCAAAAGATCTCAAACATGGGCACTAGATATCAGTTAAAACAACTTTACTGCAAGCATTAATTTGAAATATACTAAAGCATTACGCAGAATCCTTTTTTAGAGCTCCCCGTGTTATTCGTCCATAAGAGGTTTGTGTATACCGGGGCCTTCAGACGAAACAAAATATCGGTTAAGACGAAATCCTATCTGTACATACGTTTTTCTTCTCTTAAGGCGAAACAAAATATCGGTTAAGACGAAAAATTTCGCTTCTCGGAAGCTCGTCGAACCAACTTTTTTCATTTTTAAAACCTTGAATTACTGTCTCCATATTTCCAACATAACTCTGCATGGACTCCTTGCCAACTATGGTACGGTTAAGACGAAATTCGGTTAAGACGAAATTTCTTCTGGTCCCTACGATTTCGTTTTAACCGATTTCCACTGTAATTCTTTCGAAATCATCCCCAAGTTTTCCCAGCCCTTGTCCTACTCGAGAAACTCAACTTTTTCCATTGTCACCGCGAGAATCATTCCATCGCTACCATTGTTCCCTTTCGTATTGGTTCCGCCAACGAGATCTTTTCTTTCTTAATTAACACTTGGGAACAGCCTTGGTGTCCCCTTTTTTTATATATCTTCCTACACAGGGAAACCAGCTCGAGAGTATGTCACGTTCCCAAGCCGAATGGCAAGTGACTTTTTCGGTCTTAATTTCTCAAGAGTCCCTTGTGGCTTATCAAGCCATGAATGCATGGATGGCCGTTTTCATTTTCGTTTTTCTAACCGCGTTCGATGTCGAAATGGGAGCGAGGGGAAACAAGCTCTGTAAACTGGTGGTGCCCAAGAAAATAAGCCAAGGGTTTCCAGTACAGTATGAGCAGGCGTTGTTGTTTTTAAGATGATTCTTTTTCTCCATTTGAACAGACAAGAAAAACGGCCAAAACAGACTCAGAAGCACATCCACCCAAGGCCCACTTCCGCTGGGAACTTGCCCCGGGATGTCTTCCCAAACCATCTCAACTCGTTCTTGCTCACTTCACACACTTATACACACTTGCCTACGACAATTACGTGTAATAATTTCCTTTCATTAACTTCTCGTTACTCACTCCTAGCTCACAACTCCTCTTTTGAGTTTCAGCCAAATTTAGCCAGACAATCGGAATACTATTAGCTCGATTCAGCAGTTTTGGGATAATGTGTTGGGGTGAATGAAGTTCGCTTTACCTCTAATTGCTGGCCTGAGAACTCAATATGACAGTGGGCGCATTCTTCACGTCGGTCCGGACATTGTTTGGTCGCATGAGTTTCACGTAGCATCCGCGGTACGGGCATTCCACACTGCAGACATGTCACTCGATCATGGGCACATGACACCAAATGCGACTGTGAGAAAAACATTCGGAATTACTGGCAACGTTCTTGACACAAATTACCAGCTTTGATTACAAAAACAGGCAGAGCGTAAAAACGGACACGATTTTTTTAATTTTTTTTAGTTTGGTTTTTGGTCTTTGGTTTTTGTGCCCCTATAGATTTCTACTTGCAATAAACAAGGCGAGACGTCGCGCGTGACGGATACTTGGGTGATAATTGAGGCGTACCATGTACTAAACTCCCAGGTGGGTTCAATCGATCAGAAAAATTGTTGACAAAACCTAGCCATCCTTAGAAAATTACGCTTAAAGCCACTGGATACCCTTTCTCTTATTAACACAAAAAATCGGGAGAAATAGGCTTTCGCCTATTGTCATTTATTTTCCATTGACTGAATGCGAGAAAAGAGAAAATTGCGTTGGCGATTTTTCTTAACTGTTGCGTATTTTTTAGAAAGAAATGCCACACTTTTCAAATGAATAATACTTGGAATCTAACGCGAAGGAATTACCGAAATTCAGGATTCTTGAAAAGAGCAAACAAATGCCTTGAACAATTGTAAATGATCTTTGCCTTTTTTCAAACATTAGATTCTAGAGATTATCTATCTAGGGATTCTAGGGATTTTTTTCTTCATTAGATTTTAGAGATTATCAGTGAAAACTTTACTATCAAGATTACTTAAAAAATATAGCGTGGTAAATGCAAAATCGACCACGTAATTTTTCCATGTAATCCTCCAAAAGAGAAGGGCAGTATATAGTGTAAGGCTACGGTGCACCCAATTTGCCAAATTACTCAGTACTTCATTAAATAACCTCAACAGTAAAGTTCTGGATTGTAATATCCAGCACACATCGTTGACTTTTTCTTTACAAAATTTATAGTCAATTTGTGAAAAGCGAATCAAACCTCAACTTTTTGTGTGAAAAGCGTTTCTAAATATCCGGCCTCAAGGTATACAACAAAACACCGTTCTCCTAATTTATTGGCGACAAGAGAATTTCCAAAAACAGTTTTCTGAAAACTCCTGATTTGAAATCCGATGTTTTCTGAAAACATCGGATTTGAATTCCGTTTTCGGTAAATGAATACTCTTACGCGCCACTAATAGACCTTGCGATCAAATGTTTGAAATGTCAATTTTCCCAATTTTTTTATTCACTCGCTTTTTACAAATTTACCACGAAACTTTCCAAAAAAATCTTGACGACGTACCCTAGACATTACAATCTAAAACTTTACCGTCGAGATTATTTAACGAAACATTTACTATTTTCGTCAAAATCGCTGACGCCGCTTAGCATGTGTTTCCCCTATACCACGCTTCGGTACGCCGTAGTCTTATCCTTCTCGCACCCAGGGCGATGTAAGCTCGTTTGTTGCAATCGTTCCGTTTCTATCCCATCACTATGCACGTACTGCACGTACCGTACAATAGCCCAAGCCCGAAGGGCTAACACCAACACGCGTGTTGTGCATTATTTAGCCTTACCTTTAATCCGCGCAGCTGTCCGGACCAGGTGCAACCCTGTCGACGATGGATGCAAAACACGGCCGATTCCAACAGGCCAGAAGACTGTTTTTGCGGCGACGAAGCGGCGGACGACGAAGACTCAGGATAAATCTGAGAAAAAGAACAGTGGCTACTTAGATCACTTTCACTCAACACTTCTTCTTCGGGACAATGCAATGGACGAGGCGAGACACGAGTGGACACCATAGGTACTGCTTGTTGTACTGTTTGGATGGGTACGACTTTGTACCGGCGGTAACGCGGAGGTGTGGGCGGTAAACAGTGCAACGGTGGTGAAGCTGGCGGACGATCGGCAGTGATATAATTGGGGAAACTCAGCGTTTGGTGTGGATGACAATGTCGGCGACCCATTCTCGCTGGAACAGAGACTTTAATGCCCGAACTGGACGCTGTTAGTTAGGCTACTGTTGTCAAACTGTGTGGGTGTGTGGGATGTAGGCTTTTGTTAATCGGCACATCAGGGAGGAACGAGAGGAAAAAAGGGGGATGGGTACGTTGAACAGTGAAATAGGAAACTGGGACCGGCTGCTGCTGGGATATGAGGGATGCTGCAGTTGTGGGAGAAGAGAGAGAGAGAGAGGGGGAGGAAGGTTAGATTGGGGACCATATGGTTGCAAGATGTGTCTCGTTCGTCATTAGCATGTTGGACCGTTTTTAGCATAGACACACTCGCTCTATATCTTTTATACCGGGCTTGCCAAGCAAATGCCCAGCAGGAGGTCAAAGGTCGCTGTCATGGAGAAATTGGTACTGTATACGCAGCCAGAGGCCGATATTCATCAAGGGTGTCGTGTGTCTCTTATTTAGTTTTATGAGCGTTTCCCCCTTTTTACGATCGCCATTGACAGTCAATTAAATTTGCGTTACAATAGGGGTCTCTAATTAAATTAACTACTGCTTGAATATAGAGCAAATGACCCTGTGAAGTTAATTGTCAAAACCTAGATGACTTGTTGATTAGAGAAAGCAAGTTTTGAAGAGTTCCAGTTCATTGGCGCAAAGTTAGCCAAATTCGGACACTTAAACATTTTAAATTGCTTAAAAGAATGAGAGTTGCATTCACGTAGTTGCAATATAAATGTCGTAGAGTAAACGGTGACTGTGAGCGTGAAAGAGAATATGAAACTGAAACGACATCGACCAACAGGTTTCTAACGAATGAAAACTGTCAGGCCTAGGATAACAACGAACTTTTCCCACACTCTAAAATGCATAACAAAAAAAAGTTTCAGCTTTGAAGGTGCATTGCGTTTTTGAAAGAGTATCCTGTTAGCTCTATTTTAATCTCAGCTTTCGTTTTCGTTCGGGTGAAACGTTAGCTTCAACTAGACTGAAGTTTAGTATTGCGTCCTTCCATTGTGAGGCATAATTCACTCTCCATTGTTGCTACCTATTGTACTACTCACTTTTAGTATCATATACTGTCTGTGTCGAAACCCAATAGCCAGAATAACAAAATTGAACAAAAAACCTTTTCTCGTTCACATAAAGTATGGAAAAGAGCTGATGTAGAAATAGTGTTCTCAATGAATTTCTTGATCCAGTAGGTTACTCTCGAAGAACAATTCGAAAGACTTCGGAGTTCTTCATATTCTTGCTTGAAGAAGCCATTATAAAAGAGTAATATTGCAATATCCTGTCTCGTTTAATCTCAAACACTCTAATCATAACCATAAATTAAGTCCAGAAACTTACTTTGCCGTATTCGTGGCTGCTTTCGTCCTCGGAACACGTGAAAACCCCTTCACTGCAAAACAAGAACAACAATATTAGTTTTCCTCAATTAATTAAATTATTTCTTATGAATTAACTTAACAAAATTAAGCGTGAAATTATTAAAACTATTCCACTGAGATATTCCCAACTAAAGAATCGTGTCACAAAACAAAATAACACCTTGGTAAATTGTAAACCAATGCTGGCAAATGCAGCGAATCCACAGATCGCCATCTCGAGAAACAAAACTGGGAAAGCACACTCATCTTCCAAAATTACCACTGTTCAACAAACTTTCACAACGTAACTTCCTTCCAACTCAGGTGAGTACCTATCGAATTTGATTCGCCAATGGTCTAATCTCTTTTTGGTCTATAATCCGTAGGCAGACAGCACACCAGATTCGCACGACAGCTCGCGAACGACTGTTACGGCCCCCCTGAGATGAGGATGTTGGTTTGAAGCAGCCGAGAGGAAACGAGGCGGTCGCACGATAGGACGACAAGGGGAGAACCAGTCAAAAGCCGGTTGTTGTCTTACGCATCCGTATCCTTACTATACCCACAACAACACCTGGGAAGTCCTGTTACACACCAAGATAGTTATCCCTCCCTCTAACAAAGCCGTCCTCTAGCTCCGAGGTATCACGCTGGCTGTCAAGGGGCCCAAAAAAAAAGGGAAGAAACCTTTAAAAAGCCTTTAAAAACGAAACGGAAGGGCAGGTGGAAACCTGGTTTTGTACGGACGCTGGCCGTACCTCCCTTTCAGCGTAATAAGAGCACTCCACCCATGAACGCCAATGGAAAGATGGAACCGTATCACGACGCAAGATAATGTTCTGCAACAGTGTACCTTTAACAAGAAAGGTCACGTGATTTCCGGCGTCGGTTGCCGTTTGGGGCCCATTATACAAGTTGTACACCGAAGAAGGTCGGACGGAAGGAAAGGCGACATACCTGAGACGCACCGTACCGTAACAACTGACACCTGATGGAGGAAACTTGGTCTGTTTCCTCCCCGTAACTGTTGCATATTCATTAAGTTAAAAGGGACATGTACTTCAGCCGGAAATTTTAGCTGTCGTGAAACTTGAATGTCAAGATCTCAATTTGTGCGGAAGTGATCTTTAAACTTGCGTTTTTCAACTAGGAAATCGTGAGCGAATCTTTTTAAAAAAAAAAAAGAAGAAAAAGTTGCTGGACGGAAACGCACTTTTTTAAAGGATAGGAAGATAGCCCGTCCTAGAAATGTGTCCAAAAAAGAAAAGTCGGAGGAAATGGTTTCCACATGTGTGCCGGAAAGGGATCCCGTGTTTTCTGTCACTTTCACATGTGCGCGGGGTAGGATAACTCTCTTCCGAGCACGAGTTAAACTCATTGTAGTACAACAAACGGGTGTTTTCCATATTTCAACCCTGATTGAGGGCTTGTTAACAAAGCCACGAGACCAGCTTTTTTTTTACCGAAAAAAGGGAGAAGGCAAAAAGGAAACACATGAGGGTAAAATGGCTTACTCGTATAAGTTGGCGTAAAGCGGAACTGGTGGTGACCGCGAACGCAGCAGAGACATGTTGATCTAATGAGGAGGGATGCACTTTATTCACACGTTACACGCACAAGGAACGAGTTAACTCGACACGCTTACTAGAGCACAGCTCCTTGGAAAATGCCACCTTTCTTTCTGGCGAATCCAGACCTGTATGAAGGTGGCAGCCCAACGAGGACTTGCTTTCCTTCCCAAGTCCGTCTTTGGCTATATCCTTAGCCACAATTGGGCCTTCCGGTTATCCATAGTGACCAGGTGTCGTCGTCTTATTATGCCCTTAGCCAAAGCCTTCGCAGATAAGAGCTGGGCCAGTAAGCAAGCAGGCAAGCCGGCGCAGCACGCGCTGCCAGGTGCCACGCGTTCAACCAAAACTGCCTGCTTTATTCTCACTTGTTCTTCTCGATCAGGTTTGGGGACAATAGAAATCCAGTTGGCCGAAGCCGAACCGTTGATAAAGGTTATTTGTGTAAGCAAAAGTGTACCTACTTAAGTCGGTAGTCTTTCTCTACGTAAATAATGTGTATAAAGATTCTCCAGGTTAATATTTCCCTTGTTTCCCCTCAGGACAATGCGCAAGCGTTGCCCATTGTACGTTTATAACTAGTGGAATAAACTGTCACGCTATTGTAAAACCAATGACCCAGTAATAGGCTTAGGACTACACTGGTGAAGATCAATAAAAAAATAAAGAGTGGAAATCGGTTAAGACGGAATTGAAGGGACCGATCATATTTCCCATCTTATCCGAATTTCATCTTAACTGATTTCCACTGTATTGCGATACAAAAGAGATATTTGTCGGGACTGGAATGTTATTTCGTCGTAGACAATTTTTCATCTTAAAGGACAATGGACATAAAAAACTTTATCTTATAAAAAGGAACGAAAAATCTAGTTTCCGGATAGAATTGTCTTTTTGTCAGGTGCGAAATAATAACGAAGATAGTTAGGAAATAAGAAATCTGAAATTCAAAATTTCCCGTCAACGACGTCACGCTTCTCATGGGCGGGAAAAGGCCAAAACTTAGGAAATAAATATCTCCAGAACGGCTGGCGAGAAAAAAACGAAAAACATATATATTCTTAGAATAATTGTATTATAACACTCCACCAAAATCTTGCTATGCGTTTTTGGTGTCCATTGTCCATGAAATTCAAATTTTCCCGTCAGTGACGTCACCCTTCTCATGGCGTGAAAAGGCCAAACCTTTGGAAATGAATATCTCCAGAATGGCTAGTCAGAAAGATCGAAACAAAATTCCTTACACTTAGAATAATGTGTATTATAATAATTCATCAAAATCTCTATGCGTTTTTCGTGTCCATTGACCTTTAACAGTGTTCGTCTTAACCGATTTCGACTGTGTGTAAGAATGCTTCGATAGAAAATTCACGGGAAAAACATTTTCAAACGGAAGTCTCAAAGCGAACGCTTTATCTTACTTGCGTTCCACAGCCTGTTCTGACATTGCACTATTAGAACGATAAACTTTGTTTGGAAGACGAACTTTTCCGAAGCTAAGTAACTTGTTAATTAGCCTGTAATGATTTACTTGGTAATTAGCCTATAAAAAGAAATTTATAAAAGTAAATTCGTTACTGTAGGTAAAGATGGTTGCAAGTGTCGAAAGGAGCTCGAATTTCGCATCTGCGGAGCAACCTGCCTGTTTAGACTCGCGTGTGCAAGTTCTAGCACGTTGAGGGACAATAAAAGAACCCCGAAGAAAGGAACTCCTCATGCGAGGTACAGAAGAACTTGACAATAAAAGGATAATAAATTCTCCAAGTGGCTTTCAGATTTCAGTAGAGCGTAAAAGAAAGGACCACTGGGGCGGGTGGGTTTTCGAAACATAAATTAATTCTCTGAATTAGTAGAAGATTGTCATTTATTGGGCATTGTGGCCATATCTGTCGAAAAAAGGCCATGTTCAGTTATTTCAAAAGAAATAAGAATAATCATGGGTTAGTGATGGTAATCAGACTGTCCAGGCACGTGCCCACCTCGAGTATTATTAGAATGTTTGTACTCGTTAGTTGGCAGTGGTAGTTTTGGTCTTATTCGAGAGAAAAGAAAGGCTGGACAACATTCCTTTTTGGCAGGTGTATTAGAGAGACGACCTTTGACCAAAAAGGCACATGGAGGCAGTACTTAGGCAGCCCACTTTTACAGTTCTTTCTCTTATAAGGGAAAATGGTTACCAGCACCAGCTGCTGCTTGCCATATGCTGGTGTCCGCCAGCAGAACGGCGACGAACACGTGGTTGGCTAGTCGGAACTTGCTCCACCGGTGTCTATTATACTAATAGGCAGTAAAAGCGAATATGGTAGAATGGTCAAGGCGAGCAAGGCCTGGAAAATGTATGAATAGGGAAGATATATTTATGATCTCTTCTTTGTAGCACAGGAGTTATTAAAGTCATTTTAATAGTGAACAACTGGTTATAGTATCCGGTCTTCGTATTCGTGATATATTCGATAATATTTCGGTTGGTTGTCTCGATACATTATTTAAATTCGGACACGTAGTGCGGTAGAAATTGTTCTATTAAGGTTAGTCGTTAGAAGCATCGTTTGACAGATAGATGGAAGATTTTTCCTGACATTCCCGCGCTGTTACCTGATATTGGTAAATTGGTATCGATTTTATGCGACCAAGACTTCAGGCTCGTAAAGTAGTATACTCCCCTATCTTACGAGCGAGTAGCGTCTGTCTTTTGACGTTAATTTAAAAAACAATGTCATATTTACTTTTTAAAAAAAATGTGTCGCGAAGTTACAAAGTAAAAGCTATTTTATTGTAAATGTGAGTGGTGCATGACCAAGTTTTTTTACCATCTCTGAACATTTGCAGTATTACACAACTGATTTTTACTTTTTTAGAATAGTAAAATAGGAGTTTTTGCATAATTTATATTGATGTATACCAAAAAGTGGCACCACTCAAACCGTTTTAAGCAATCGACGTTAAAACTTTTGAAAGCTGTAGCTCCTGAATTGTGCCCCACAAAACTCAAATAAAATAACTGTAGGCTACACGTTTTTCATCTTTAATGTAAATTTTCGGACGTCTGTAGTTAATATGTCGGTGAAGACGTAAAGTTCACGCGAATGTGTATAAAAATCCCAACATTTGTCGTTTAATTCCCGTGAGAATTGTTTATGCAGTGGACTAAAGTGTTCCATTCTCCTAAAAAAATAACTAAAAAATGAAACGCGCTCAATGTTTCAACCGTCTGATTGTATTGTTGCACTTTTTCTTACTGATGGCAGTATTGTTAAGAACATGTGAGTTGACTCAATCTGGACAGTTTCAGTTGGGCTCTCAAATAATTTTTTCGAAAAGCAAAAATGGTCGCTGGGATATGACACTTTAGGCGTTATAGAATACACAGGGTTTCTATAATAATTCAAGATTTCACTTTTAAGAGTCTGATACAAAAGAACCAATAACATTTTCACAAAACTTTATCTGCTTGCAAAATATTTTCACTATCTTGTCCACTAAATTATACTACTTGGGACATTTTAAGCGAGTGCGTACTTTTCCGCTAGACAGAAAAAGGTAGCACGAGGAATGCATTTGCAACAGTTTTATTTTAAGGCGACTAGTCTTCAAATATCATGCTGACAAGTTCAGGTTTTTGGCACTGGTCATCAAGTAGGCGGGCCTTCGGACCATCATCCCAGCGTAGCAAAGTAGGAACACAGGTTAAACGTGTGCGGTCGTCCGTACGAAAGATACAGCTTGGATCCTTCCAACTAAGACAAAAATATTCCGTATAAAATACCATTCTTCAATTTTTAATTGTTTTGAACTTACAATTCTCTCTGGCCAACTCCAACGTATACAAATCGTAAGTCATCCGATGCTTCTTTTAAGGCATTTTCAATCACAGGTTGAGCTAGTAAAGTTAATAAACCTGTTAATAACAGGCAAGAAATTCAAAGTAAAAAAAATAATCACCTTCAACACAATCAGGACACCAACTTTTCCCATCAGGGCCTTTGGATCCGCTGAACAGAATTACTAGAGGAGCACTGGATTTAGCTAAATCCTCCAAGGTTTTCACGAATTCTTCAAAGCCTTCAACTTTAAATGTTTGCACCATGTTTAGGTCCTTCAGTTAATACGGCACACGATACGCTACAAAACTGACCTGCCAACTCCCTTGTTTACGCGTTAATAACAAGATTGGACCGCAAGTAAATATGAGCTCTGGAAAACAGGATGTTTGTACGTAAGTAGTTTAGAGAAATTACGGTAGATGGCTTTTTCAATTAGTTTAAAACGGGAAGCGGGAGTTTAATAATAAATGTTTCATAATGGAAAGAGAAAAAATAAAAGAAGCTGAAAAAAGAACACAGAAGGTAACAAAAATGAAAAATGAGAAATATTGAGAAATGTCGGAAATACTGGATTTTTGTGTGTGTAGAAAAAGACAAACCCGAGCGATTGTGCTCAGTCTACGACGACGATTATTGTCGCTTCACTTTCGTGTATGGTAGGGGGAGGGGGTGGGGAGCCTTAATATTCTAGGTATGGTAAAAGAAAGAAATTTATATGCGCCGTACGTATAACAATAGTTGTCTATCGCTACAGGTATAATTCTCGTTGCCGCTGGTGCCATTGTGGCCATGGGTTTACCCTTGTTGCTGTTGTGGAAGCTGGTGACAACGATTCATGTTCAATGAGAAGTTGCCTACTTCGGAAAGAAGCGACTTTTGGACCAACGCGACTTGGGCGAAAATCCCATTCATTAGCAAGCGATTTGTACTTTCAGGAACATTACCTGCGGAAGCGAGTAAACCTTCAGCTTCGAAATCCACTGGCATCTTATACAGTTCCTTCTAAATCCAAGAATCGTTGCCCCAACCTAAACTGAACAACTAGGTCTGCTGTAACTCCTGGATCTCTCTTTTTTGTTATGTTGGCCTTTTTAGCTAGTAGAATTTGTATTGTAGTTGCGGTATCAAAAATGTATTTTTTCTTAATAAATTGTAACGCATTGGTCTTTCGTACATCAAACAAGTCCATCCGATTCGGAAAAAAATTATCGTGCTTCGGTTATTCTTCTTTTCCCGTGTAAGCGTGATTCATAACGTCTAACAAGTGTAAAATATTTTGTAGCCGCCACACCTTTATTATAAAATGACAAAAGAAAAAATACAACTCTTTAAAAGTTAAACAACGTCTATTAGTTACACTAACGTGCAATCTGTTCTTTTAAAAAAAAATTACAACCGTACATGCTTGCGGCAAGAGGCGCGAGCCTGCCGGCTACTTGTGTTTTTTTTTAAGTGTTTACCACATTAGTTATTAACGTGTAAGGTTTCTGAGCTAGTGCAAAATTTTCCCCTATATTAAAGCATTTCAGCTTGGCAGAGTATAAGGTTATTCTTATGCAGACGACAGTTCCTTGAAATTCATATAGGAGTACCCCTTTGCTCACCATTGTTTCTTATGGAAAATAACCCAGAAAAGGCCTTTCCAGCTCAGAAACGTAACCACGCCCAGTTTTTTGAATTTCCACCAATGGTTTTTTGGGTTTTTTCGCGGGAAATTTGAAAAACTCGAAATTTTCGTGCAAGAACCGAAATTTTCCTACATTTTCTACTAACACTTATCTACTCTTGACATCACCCACCGAACGTGAATATAATCATTTTCATTTTCTCTTTTGTATTTCCACAACACCTGCCGGACACGCGTCCAAGAGGACTGACAACTTCTCGTTCCACACCTGGTGTTTCGAGGCGAATTATGGATAATAACAATGAAAGTAGCCTGATATACTGCAGCCTTCTCACGTTAAAGACATACATGCCATCTAGTTCTTGTTAACAGATCTTCTGCGGCACACTAAAAAGTGGTACGCTATTTGAATGAAAACGCAATGATATCTCAACTACTACACACAGCAAAACGAAATAAAAACATAGAGCTCAACCGACGTTCCAGAGAATGTACAACACGTTTCATGACATATGTGTTACTGCGCTAGTTTAAGCGCAAAGACTTTCTTCTACCTGTAGAACCACCGATACCATGGCAACGCGTAAACATAACGAAGCCCCCATCGCCCTTTTCAGGTGCTAAAATCGGCATTAAATTTACCGTTTCAGTATAAGCCATGTACTCTTCGATGCACGGTTCGTTTTTCCTTGTGTCAGGATTGGGTCAAATTAAAAGCGGGTTTTTCCCCGGCGTCGATGATTTGTACGTCAAACTGACGTACGTTTACGGACCGGATTGGTCTGTCATTGCAGTAAGAACGAAAACTTCTACTTTGTACCTTTACGACAAACTAACTAGACTTTGTAGGGCATAGAAGATGGCATTACGCAAATGTCCAAGAAAAGTGCCGATGGAAAAGGAACTTTTGTGTGGAATTTTCCATTAGAATTGACTTTGAAAAGCAGCAACCCTTACGGATGTGGGTAATATATCGTAGGAACGCGAAAATTTTACAGTGAAGTTATTGAACAGGGCCCCAACTGGTACTCAGCGTTTATGGACCGGATATGTTCGGCAATGACGTCGTTCGTGGATACGGAGTTTGCCATTTACCTACGAGCCCTGGAAAGCACGAAAAAAGGTATTAACAATAAAACGAAAATATATAGTGAAATCCCCAATATACATTTCTTACCTTGTCGTGATGCAACGTTGCTGGATAGAATACCGATGTTCGTCCCCGTTTCCAGCTCACCACTACAGAAGCTTGTGTCTTATTTCACTGGTCGTAGGCCGGAATTCGTTGATCCGCGAGTCGTTGCACGAGGAGAAGGACGTGAAAGTATGATTAAATTATCTAAACAGCGCTTGAATTCTATGTATTTCCGCTGCTAGTGACCCTGGTTGCCTCTCAAGGCTTCGTGGACGTCGAATTCCAAATAAGAACCAAGGATGTGCAGAAACATGGATACGATGTTAAAAGTTGATTGTACGCCGAGTTTGCACCACAGGTGCACTATGATTATCTCCAATGTCGAATGTACACTGTCTAATGCTATTGGCGGCGAGTGAATGACGGACGGTAAAATTGTCTGTATGGGACCCATTTTGTAAATCGTATAATATAGAATTTCCATCTGAATGAGGGAGGGCAAGGACTAAAAAGGACTGATAGGAATGTTTCCACACCTTGGATTTCACTTAAATTACACATCAAGAAAATCAATCTCATTAATCTTACGCAATGAACAGCCACACAATAAACAGTAACGCTACCCATAAGAAAATTTGGGACAAAAAACGCTCTTCGTCGACCAGATGAGCACTTCCGTGAGCTAAAAAAAAGACAAAACACATTCAATTTCGGATTTAAGGACGGAGTTTTAAGATCTCCTTACCGGCTGGAGTTCGGGTGAAATCTCCCCAACTGAAACTCGACGTGAACAAGCCAAACGGAAAGCCGCCAATTCCGAAAGACATTTGAAAACCCCCGTCGTTGAAGCCAAAGTTGGGAAAACCCTACAAAAGATCAGTTCCATAATTGTAAGTGACAATCTTCACTTATCTAAAAGCTAGCTGTTCTCATTCATGACCTTGAAAAAATACTAGAACTACTACGTCATGCTACTTTGTACGTAGGCTATCGCAACAATACCTGGACCGTTACGTTCAACTTTAAATATTCAACAAAAAAGATCAATTTACGCCTCCGGGTTCGGGTTCTGTTCTCTGCGCTTGGGGCCTGGGAGGTAGTTTTTCACGCGGATCTTGCTGTTTCCCTCCACCACGTCCATACAATGGTATCACCTTCTCACGACTGATAGCTGCCTTACAAACGGGGCAAATTTGGCGATTGGGGCGAGTTTCCAGCCATTGGTGCAAACAAGGCCAACTGAGATCATTAATACATTATCAGTAAACGACTCCTGTTTCGAATAGATCTATTTATTACCAGAACAAGTGTCCGCACATACTAACCACAGCATCTTTAGCAGTGTCCAAGCAAATGTTGCACTCAAAATTGGGTTCTTCGCTAGCCTGTTTAGCTTCTTCTTCCGGTGGGGGATTGCTTTCCTCTTTGGTGGAACTATTGGATTCTTCACTATTACTATTAACCTGTGCCCCAGCTGGCACAGATGCTGACCCGCTACTTACATCAGCCATTCTCAACTGCTTTCTAGGCACAACTTTCTAATACTAATTGCGACACATCAAAACAAAAACATGGCCAGGGCGAAAGAGTATAGAACGACAAGAATGCATCTTACGTAGTTGCTACGAAACGCTGCAGTGGCGACATCAGTGTTAGTTTGCTGTAACTCGGCATGAGTTGCCAGTTTATTCCACGATTTTCAGTTTATTATTTGAAATAACTTAAACCGCTTACATTTGAACTTTGTACGCGCATACTTACGGACTAAAAAAATAAAAAGGGAAAGAAACTGAAAAGCTGAAAAGGATAACTAAAAAGCTTAAAAGCAGAATAGCTAAAAAGCTAGCATAATAAGCGTAGGTGGTATGTGAATATTTTCAAATTTTTCTCTTTTTGGTCTTATTGTAAGCGTAGATTCATAAAACAGTTTTTGATCAAAATCGAACAAGCACTTCAGTACGTTATAAATAGCTTTTTAATTATTATAATGTCAAATTATGACTTTTTTAACCCACGCGCACTAAAAACCCCCGTTCTCATGGCAACGTATCAACAATGCAGCCACAACGGAACCTTTTTCAGTGTTGCCGGTGACAAGTAAGCATTCAATGCTCGGAGTTCAGGTAATTCTTGCAATCAATAGGGAAACAAAACCCGGCATGGAACGACCCATCTCCCTTATTCGCATGTCATTCGTCTTAAAAACCGACTTCAAAGAACTGCGAAATTGCACGTCTAAGCGTTGAGAATCATTTATCATTTAGCCTGCCCTATTGTTACCCGCAGCTTTCCAATCACACGCCAAGCAACGTAACAACAAGAACGACGCTATCGCCGAGTTGCTCAACACTCAAGTAAAACTCTCAACGTCTGCGCGTAAAAAGCTTTTAATTGTTGGCTAATACACTAACCCACGCTAATTTATGGGCAATACTGAAACTTTCCCTCAGCTAAAGAAATTAGCTCATATCACGAAGGTATCATTCTTATTGAATCGGTTCAGATCCGATCGGTAAACGATGCATAATTTGTTGACCTGTTTTTCTGTTTCTGAGCCGAGGATCATTCGAGACGCATGCAATATAGCAAACATAGCTGGGCACGGTAAGGTCATGAGCTGTAACTAGTTTTCCCCGGGTTAGGTGTTCTAAATATTTCAACCTTGTTCTTCATCGGGGGGTCTGGCTGGATGTCATCGATTGGTGACTGACTTGACTGCCCACAGTGCCTTAGAACACGCCTGCTGTTAGGTTCCACTCAGTTCACGGCGCACTTCAAAGCCTAGCACACCTCACACTTTATTCCTCTATGTAAAAACCTGACCCACGTTCTTCTTATTGTCATAACCAACTATATCAGAAGTGTGCTGTTGCAATTAATTGTAAACACACTCGGGCGTGGACACAGGAAGTGTTTCGTTCAATCCGCATGGGTTTAAAGCGAGAACCTTCGCGCTCACCTCTCCGAGTTTCCACACCTGATACCCACAGCCTCAGTTCGAGTACCAGCAGCCAAAGTTCTGTCAAACGGAAAGGATCTACCGGCAACGGTGGCAACAGATCCGGTTCCAGCCCCATGCCATCTCGACACAATGGTTCCGGAAGAGTCGCACGTTCGGGATCTGCCGAAGGGTAAATAGAATGCTAATTTGAAAACCGCTCCCAATCACGCAAACCATTTACCTACTCACTGGTTTCTTCTTTCTCACGTGAAGTCGAATACACCTCTACCCATAAAACCTTGCCTGACTTCACTTGTAAATGCCTACCGCACGATATGCGAAACTAAAAGCGTATTCTTGAAACATGGAAGCACAGTATAAGGCTTACACAGTAGGATAACAGGGGTATCTTCCAATGTTAAGGTTTTTAACGAGCTTTCTCGGTCTCAGGAGGATGTGTGGGGCTGAAGGAAGATAGGAGGGGATGGATTCACAGACTTACCCATGCCCCCAGTAAGTAGGCATTCCTAATCTACTAGGATAAAGATTTCACAAAGGTAACACAATATTCCAAAAAAGGGCCAACTTTCTTCCTGACCTTCCCTTTTCTCCCCTGACTATTTGTAAACTGTCGTGACGTTTTTTTTTAGCGGCACTGGTAGGTTTGCGAATATACCCTTTGTTAATCTGTCCTTTTACCTGAATGTACTCTAGGGACCCGTCAAAACCTTAACATTGGAAGATAGCCCTGTTATCCTACTGTGTAAGCCTTATACTGTGCATGGAAGCTTATATTTAGCGTTATTATAACAACGTGAGTCGGGTACTAAGACACAGTGCTCTTATTTCTCAACTATTATGTATTTCCAGAAAACACGTAGCATGGTGACAGACATCTATTGTACCTATATTTCAATGTACTCATAAAACATAAAGGTTGCACGGACGCAAGGTAAATTCTTATTTCTTAAAACTTTTTTTGCACATCTCCGACATGGGTTTCATTCCCTCAACTGAACTCCCTCAAACCCTGCGTATATTACTTAAACTAGCCAACACTTGAGAGGATTTTAGTTCTAGGATCCTACAACCTTAATGATTTTGAAAAATTCACCGCCGACTTGAAGAAAACTGGCGTTTACTTCAAGATGGCGGTGTCGGTTACAACGACACACCACTAGTCGGCGTGTTTGACACGTGTCATGACACGCAATTCGCTTATGAGTTTGTAAAACAAAAAACAAGAAAGTTCAGGGTCCATGGAAAACACGAGAGAGCTGAAAATGACTGGTATTGTAAGTTCATGGCCAGAAGGCCCCAGCTCAGACAGAAACCAGAGGGTTACAGCCTTACCCGTGCACCAGTTTAACAAAGGAAAATGTAAACATATTGTATGAAAACTTGGAGAGTCATGATAATGTGTCAAAAAGGCTAATATATCATTAATATATCAATAGTAAGGCTAATATATCAGTAACAATAATACATCAATAAGGCTAATATATCACTAATATTAATATATCAATAAGGCTAATATATCAATAATAAGGCTCAATAAGATCATGCATGCGAATTATTTTTTTTCAACGGCTCATAATCTTCTTGAGACTCTTGCAAATTTGAGTTTTAACTTCAGAAAAGATAACACAGTGTTCCCTATTGATTACTCATATTGAATTTTTACATTATGATTATATTTTACGTTACATTACCTCCATAAATGGATTACATTATGATGTTACTTTACGTTACATTACCTCAATAAACGGATTATATAAACACGGTTTCTTATTGTA
This sequence comes from Triops cancriformis, assembly GCA_020615345.1. NCBI lineage: Eukaryota > Metazoa > Arthropoda > Branchiopoda > Notostraca > Triopsidae > Triops > Triops cancriformis. The sequence goes on along the minus strand of JAHZNP010000065.1, from coordinate 59,918 downwards.
TCATAGCATAGCACCCTCCAACTTCGGGTTTTATGACACACGCACAACTACCGTGAAAAGATTGGTAACTCCTAAATATATTAGAGCAGCCAAAAGAAAAAAAGGCTAAGCATCCCAACTGAGTGCCCTCTACAATAATGTTAAAATAATCAAAAAAATGTTCATAACTTTGGGAAGAAAAAAAATGAAGTAGAAACTGTGTCAAAGCACCCCACTCTCCCCTACAACAGTAAAGGCATGCCTCTGTATACCTATCCCTTTAGCTATAGAATGCGTAATTCCAGTGCAGCAAGACATTGCGATATAGGACGGAGATTAGTTTTACACCCACTCATAACCGAGGTTTCGCATGGTGTCTTGTACCGGATACGACCGTGTTTCATAGTACCTTTGCATGCCTGTTCTACATCATTAAGGTCACCCTTACCGATCCATTCCACCCTGTTGACTTATTTCTCACGTCTATTATTAGATCTGGATCGCTGGAGAAAAGCTTCTCGGGCTCTCTCAACTCACTTAACGACGCCGAGGACAATATCGACAACATTAGCGTTGTCGTGCGGTAATCCATCATTACTCGCATTACTTTCTATCAAGAAACAATAAACCTAAAACTTGTGTGTACAGGGTACGTCCCATGAGTGAACGCGAAGTGAAGAACGGCGAAGAAAACGTGGTCAGCATTCCGTCCCGTAAACAAATTGTCATCAATCCCGGACCGGACCAAGGTCCCAAAAGTTTTACTTTCAACGCCGTATTGGATGCGGACGTAAAACAGGGGGAAGCGTTCGAGAATTCCGGCGTCACGCGTTTACTCGATATGGCCACCGAAGGTTTCTCCACCACCGTCTTTTGTTACGGTCAAACAGGTTCGGGCAAAACGCACACCCTGACAGGACCTCCTCATTTGGTATGTACGAGGTCGATATCACCGGTCAAGGACATGATCTGTCATGCTTTTTTGTCGCTTTCACGCAGTTCGACGACAAACCCGACCCCTTTTCCGAAGACCACGGCCTCGTGTACCGCTGCTTTGTATATTTGTTCGACAAATTGCGCGACCGACAAGATTTCACCTTCGTCCTCAAAGCGTCTTTCTTGGAGATTTACAATGAAAAAGTATTTTCTGGCTCTCTTAACGACTTTCTGAAAGCTTTCTATGATTCATAAATGCTAGGTCATCGATTTGCTCAACCCGGGGACAGTGAAGAAGCCTCTTGCCGTCAGGTGGTCCAAAAAGCTACGGGGATTTTATGTGGAAAACTTGTTTACCGTTGAATGTGAGCAGTTTGATGACTTGCTCGCCGTTCTGGAAGAAGGTAAAAAGCTCCTTTGACGGGGAAACGTATCAAATAATGATGGGCGGAACATAGGCATGCGAAACCGGGCGGTCGGTAGCCATAACATGAATGAATACTCGAGTAGAAGCCATACGATGCTAACAGTGCACGTCATCTCCGAAGCTCAGGTAAGGTCAATACTTTTTCGAGCTTGATAAATGGACTATAATGGAATTTTCGCGAAAACACAATCGATAGGCGGAAGATGGCGTGTATTTGAGTCGACACGGAAAAATTAATTTCGTCGACTTGGCCGGGAGCGAAATGACCAAAAAGACACTGAGCCAGGGAAAAACTTTAGAAGAAGCCAATAACATCAACAAAAGTTTAATGGTGCTAGGGTACTGCATTTCGCAACTGAGTGACAACCGCAAGCAACGTGGCAGTACTCACATCCCTTACCGGGACTCGAAACTTACGAAATTATTGGCTGACAGTTTGGCAGGCAATGGAGTGACGCTAATGATTGCTTGCACTTCGCCTGCAAAATTTAATATGAATGAAACTCTCAACACATTGCGATACGCCGCGCGTGCCAAGCACATACGAAACAAACCCGTCATTGTCATGGTAACACACGAAAACAGAACCTCAAGTTATGACGCTATCTTACCCCATCTATCATTCAAAACCCGAAATACCAACCCCAGGATCCACGCGAGGCTTTGATCCTCAGCCTCAAACGCGAGGTTCTTGCCCTGAAGGACGAAAACGCCCACTTACGCTCATTGGTCGACATGGGAACTCACCGGGCAACCAGCACAAAAAGAACCGCTCATGATCAAAGTACCCGACTTGAATCTTTTATTTCCATAGCTATTTAAAACTTCTTCGCTCTCACGCAGGTCACCCATCCATTCCAACGCCCAGACTTTCAGATTTGCCTCCAACAGAGGCACAAGATCTGTTGCGCAGCTTGTTAGCTGAGAATGAAGCTTTGCGCAGCGAAAACGCGGACCTATACAACGTTCGCGACTCCCTCTTGCGGGACGCCGAAGCAGTAGCGCGCCAAAACGAGCGACTGTTACGCCAACTGGAAAACCCGTCACAGAAACCCGCTAGCCTCAAAGAACGCAGTCAAACGCCGTACGTGTTTCACCCTCGGCCGTCGCATTCCGCGGAATGGCTAAGTGCAAATTACGGTAACGAGGACCTGAAAGCGGAGCAAAAGCGCTCTTCCTCCGTTTCAAACTTGCACGCTAGTACTCCACTTAGCCAAAGCTTCACTCTTCAAAAAGTAACAAAAGACGCCCCTTTGCCTAATATACTTTTCCGAATAACTTTTTAAATTGCACAATTAGCATTCTTCATTGATTGGATACACGAAACTACCTGATGACAGCGACATGCCGGAAGATGTCAGCAAGGAAATGAAGCGACGCGGTTTGGACAAGCCAGACGCCGGAAATCCTTACTTAGGCCAACACCAGCGCCGCCATTCGGCCGAACAGCAGCATCTCCGCAAAAAGCGCCTCACGGACTTGAAAATAGACTTTAATTTCATCCCTGGTATGAAGAATCTCACCGGAGGCAGCAAAGACGACAAACAGAGCGCTAAGAAAACTACCAAAGACAAACCGAAAGACAAAGCTCCGTCCAAGAGTTCCAAGGCGACAAAGGCGCCACCTAAGAAATGATGCGAACACGTGGCCTCCCTGTATGAGATTGTAAAATAGCTTGACCTGGTTGAATATTCATACTGTAAAGACAAAGAAATTTCTGGGATAGAGATATCAGACGCCGTGAGTGAAAATTCTGTGACCTGCACCCTACAAAAATTCGATAAAAACATTTGTGATGAAGTACGGTTAAGGATTGAATAAAATAAATACGGTTAGAAAACCATCTACAGCTCGTTACTGTACAAGCACACATATAATTTAACCAACGTTACTTTTTGTCGTCCACCACAAGATAATAAGTGATACAATAGAGAAAGAAGAGTGTTGTTTGTTGAACTCTTTTTCATCAACTCAATAATTAGCCACACTGAAAGCCAAAAAAACAGCCTTCACATAAAAAAAGAAAACAACGCAAAAAATAGGCTCTAAAAATCCACTTTTTTCTTCACTTTTCACTGTTTTCTTGTACCACTTCTCTTTTGTTTGTATAATGCGCCAAAAAAACGTACTGTCCTGTAATGTACGTAATCACTAAAGGTTGGAAACAGGGAAGAAGCTAGCCTGATTAAAATCGTAGGATGATACTACCGAAAGAAAGAATCCCACAGCTGGCAGCCTACATGTTTTGATGCTTCCTCAAGTATGTACTACGAGTGGGATTATCACTGAAACCAATGTACAACATGGGTGAAATGTCCTGTTACAGCAGTTTAACCCAAAAGTCGCAAACTGCGAACAGACCTGGCGAGGAAATAACTTGCAGAAGTTGAAGGAAAAATAGAGTCAAATGAAACGAAGCTTCAGCACAATTCTATACAATTTAAAGGCCTCCCAACTCTTCCGAATCCTCCCATCCCTCCCAAACTGGGTGCCTCCGAGAATCATGAGTAACGGTTAAGAAAAGCTGAAAGAGAAGGTTAACGCAATCTAAAAAATAAAAAAGCGAAATTTTGGCACAGAACTAAGCTAACCTACCAAATGTTTTACTAGCCGGCTAAAGAGAGAAGTGAAGCTTAAATTAATCCCGTTTACTGTAAGTTCTCTTCTAGACAGTCTCTCAACTTTTCGTCTTCCGCCTGTGCAAAAAAAAAAAAATGAGAGGGCGGAGCTAAGAGTGGAAGGCCAAGGTTTTCTTTTTTTTGCGATTCATCACAGCCGAATAAACGGGGCTCATGTTAACTGTTCAGTTCGATAAAAGGGAAAGAAGGCGTATAACTAAGAAAAAAGGGAGAGAAAATAAATTTTGAGCTGCAAAAGGTCGCAGACAAGAAATTTAAAACTTTATGCTGCATGGTTTTAGGGTCGAGTGGCGTTAACCCACTTCCTCCTCCGTGGAATATTACTAACGACACTCCCAGACTTTGACCGTCATATCCACACTCCCAGACACAACGTACGGCGCAGTACGATGGAAATCTATTTTAAAAAACAAACAAAACAAAACAAAACCTGTTAATTCAAGCTGTCTAAAAAGTTTCCAAGTTTTAGTCAAGTTGCTCGTCAAAATTCTATTCATTTTACCGATAGATGTGCAGAAATGCTGATGAGCTTCAATTGTCTTGGTGCAACGTCGGTGACGCAAATCCCACGCGCGGATGGTTTTGTCATCTGAGGCTGACAGGAGAAACTTTCCTCCGGGATGGAACAGCAACGAACGCACCCAATTATCGTGTCCCACTAGAGTAAACAGGCACTGGCCCGTCCCGACATCCCAAACCTATTTTTCGTCCAGTAGAAAAAAAAACAGTACGCGCACCGATTAGTCAGACTCGTCAATAGCTAGCATATCCCATCGTTTAACCGCACTTTATCACGCTACGCGGCGCATTACTTCTTTCTTTCAAGGAACACTTATTTTTTGACATCAATAAGGGTGTAGCGAGCATTAAGAAAGCAGAACGTCGAGCTACCGTACACTCTTCGTACCACACATGAAAGATGGGAACGTCTCATTTAAAAGACACGTCGAATGTGCCCTATAAAAAGTTTACACTAGTTCGCGTGAGCTGCGAAGCGAACCATACAAAAAGCGTACATTGTAGGTCGACCCGCATGCAACTACCGTGCATTTAGAATCAAAATTCCTTTCGGTCAATCTTCAGTGAGTACTATTACTCGCTCGGAATAATAGCGTTCATAAAAAAAGAGTACGCAACCTATTTGAGAATGCATGCCACAATAACCGTTTTTTACCGACTACCCTCGGAAATACGCACGCAAGTTGATCAACGTCCTATTCTACGGTAGCCATTTTTTTAAAACAAGATTTGGAAGTTTAACTTCCGAGCTCTAATTCATGGATCTGCGATTTTTTCCCCCCGGCAACCAGAATCAAACAGGCTGGACTCATCCAGTGAACTACTGATAATAGTTCAGCTATTATCAATAGTTCAATGGATGTTCAATAGTAAATAGATAATAATGGATGATTTATTAATAATTCCATTTTTCCTTTATTAGTCAAGTAATATAATAGTCCACTATATGAATTAACTAGTAAACGAAGATAATGGACTGTTTATTTTATTTAGGATGGCGTTAACTCATAATTAACATCACAATTATCTTGATATTAAGCCGTTTTGCAATAAAAACTTTTCCATTTCATTTTTCATATAACTCTTCGTTTGGACACCACAGAACTGGTAAGATGAGCTTGCAGGCCAGAATCAGTACGCAGACCATAGGTTGCCACCCCTTGCTTTGATTCTACGTACTTCAAGCGTCAGTTATACGAACTATCGTCGAACCCTAACTTAGGAAATATTTGAAATCACAGAGCCTGTCTCTTACATATCGCTGACGCTCTAAAAATGGCTTCTCAGCTGCCTGAGCAGAAGTCTTGCTTCAAGTGCTTGTTCTTACGTCATCTTAGGCTATACAGGCTGTTAATCTGTGCTAATCATCAGCAATCAGCTACACGGCCAGGAGATTTGAGCTGACGAGTCATAACTAAGTTTGAACACGTTCAAATCGATTTTGTACGCTATAAAAACGCCCAATACCGTCGCAGCTGTTCTGGATAAATACCATGTCATTGTTTCCTAAGTGAAATACCCAATTACCTTGATAGTTTTGTCCCTGGAGCCGGAAGCGAGGAAGGGCCCCACATGTGAGCCTTTGCGATTGTCTGTGGAGGCGGCTCCTTCGCTAATGGCGGGTCCAGCGGCTTCATTAGCCCAGGCAATACACTCGACGACGTGGTCATGATCTCTGAGCTCTACTTTGCACTCTTTGGTGGCCATGACCCAGACGCGGACCGTCTGGTCATTGGAGCAGGACGCGATTAAGGATCCATCGGCACTGACTCGCACCATGCGAACCCATTCTCGATGGCCGGTCAGCGTCTTCACGCAGTAGCCCGTGCCCAGTTCCCAGAACTTGATGGTTTTGTCGCGGGAACACGAGAGCAAAAAATCTCCCGAGGGCATGAAACACAAACTCGACACGTTGTGGTCGTGACCTTGCAGTGTGCGAACACACTCGTAGCTCTGAAAGTCCCACAACTTGATGGACATATCCGCACTGCAAGACGCTATTCAAAAGAAAAAAAAACGAAAACGTCAGTAAAACCCCCAACAATCTTAACGAACGACGCTTTTCTACTCACCTAACCATTTGCCCGTCGCGTCAAACGCCACGTCTTGGACCGAATCGGTATGACCTTTGAGCGTACGTTCATAGTCGCCGGTTTCGTAATCCCAGATTTTGACTGTCGCGTCTTCGGAGGCCGATACTAAGAGAGAGAACACTGGATGCAGGACGACCTGTCACCCATCAATACAATAAAAACGCATTAATCTACTGCCAGACTTTTGTTACAAGATCATTACTTTGGTGACAGGTGCACGGTGGCCGGTTAAAGTGTATTTTTCGGGCGGTCGTGGGATCCACTCTGAAGGACTGCGTTTTTCTCGCGTCGGTGCTCCCGCGATGTATTCCTTTTCAGCTTCAGAAAGTTTGCTTTCCAGTTCCATGACTTTCTTCTGAAGGCGGATCACGGACGTCCATTTCTTTTCCAACAGACCGTTGTATTTCTTATCCGACTCGTCCGGCAAGTCTGTCTCCTTCTTGAATGCCTCCAGTGACTCCATGTAATTGTTTGACAGCAAATAATCCGCGATGGCACGGTTGCTGCCGGAGGAAACACAAAACGTTAGTCAAACATCTGCGTAGCTTCGAACAGTAACATAAGGCATGACGATACACTAGAAACTTACAGCTCATCCCTTTGACGTTGAGATAGCACCATTTTCATCCTTCTGTGTTTTTAGGTCCTCCTAAGAAAGCAAAATATAATTTATTTCATTATATTTGTAAAATTATCATTAAGCCACTCCTTAATGTGAAGCGACATACCAACATTAGTGTTCGAATCACAACAAATCAATAAATACAGCACATATGCAAGTACCCCCATACTATTCGTTAAAAGATTTTGAAAAGTTTACAATTGTTGCTAAACGTGAATTCTAAATGTTCTACGCTGCAGCATCCGTGCTGCTCTTACTTGGATTAATATCCGTTGAGAATTCCCGAAGAATTGTTCACATATTTATAATGTTCTACCGCATTATGCCACTCTCTTGTCATTATAAGCTGATTAATTACAGACAACTGTCGATTATTAAATGTCATTATAAAATGTTATTAAATGTTATTTCTAAAAGGTAAACGGGAAAAACACCCTCCCTTTTTCTGTTTACTGCAGGTTGAGCAGGTGCCACTGACCAACAATGAAAAACGTCACCTTTCCAACCGCAGTTAAACCATGTCTTACCTTATTACAAGAAAAGGAGTTGACCTCCACCAATTCCAACACTAAACTCACTTCGCCCAGTAATGTCTTAGCAGCAAAAGCAGCCAGGAACTTGCCAAAACAATAAACTCTCCTCCAACTTTTGACGTTACTTGGCCTTTGACACACACATACAACACAACGTTGCCAAGTTGAACTATTAAGGCTTGCCACTTTTTTTTCAAACAAAAATCACTAACGGCCTTAGTTTTAAGAAAATTGTACCTAACTTTCACTGCTGGTTAAACTAAAAGAATGAGCTTTCGTCAGTAAAACCTTGGAAATTTTAATGCCTTGACGACAAAAGTTTACCGAACGCTTTAAAACACCAACCAAGTGGGAAGAAGTCCGTCGGCGAAACGCAGGGGGATCAATAACCTTCGCAGGCGCACCAAAACGCTGCCCGGTTTTGTGATTCAGTAAACACATCGGTGGTTGCGATGGTCTCTATCTTTGCTTCTTACATGTGTAGTGTCTAAAATTTTCTAGTCATTAAACCCCACTTTTCTGCTGCTGTCATGAGTTCTATCAAGTTTAACAATGTTTGCAACGGTGACATATTTCCCTATCCGCTCGCCTTCATCTCTGGGCGGGTTGTATCGATAGCAGCGCCGAGTCCGAACCAAATCCGAGTTACTTCCAGCCTCATCAGCTCCCATTGGCCCGTCGTGGGCGGGCAGTTCAAATGTGTCATAAGACTGCGGCAAGGAAGCCAGCGGATTGATTTTCAATGTGATGGGTGTTCCATTATTCAAGAGCTCGAATTAATCTACGAACCTATCACGCTACGTAATAAATTTATACGTGTCCTCTATATAATTCCTTACGGGGATGAAGGCCGGTTTCAGTCCCCCGATCACGGACACAATTCAATGGAACACGCGATAGCCAAGATCGAATTAGGAGCCCAGTTACTACAAACTTTACAAGGCGAACGGATGAAAGAGCAAGGGTTTGGTCGGAAGACATTCGACTTCGTCAGGACGGATGGAAGTATTTGTCATGTATTCCAGAGCAAGTGGAGTAAAGAGGAATTTTGGAGCCGAAGTGGAGAACAACTGTGGGAAGGCGTGGCCAAAGAATTACTGGTAGAAGGCTTCATTAATGAAAACGAAAAAGTGTTGGCGTTTTTGTCCTGCACGACGTATCGAGAACCAAACCATCATTTGAAGGAGTCCGCCACCCTAGAACAAGTAAATCGAGAAATAGCGCCATCTATCAATATTGTATGCAAAAAAAATCTTCCTGAAGCTTGAGAATTGTCTCCTTAGACTGTAGAATCGAACTGAAAATTCCAAAATTTAGCTCGAAAACTCACACGTGATTCGCTATTTCTGGTTGGTTGATTAGTACTTTCGAGTTCTCACTAGTTAAATGTTTGGTCACAATGCTAATGGCGCTACATGAATGACAGTTTGGCGTAGACGCATAACGGACGCCACGTCATTTGACTACTGTTCCGAATCTTTTCTTTGGGCGCATCTTCGATCAATATCGATCATTCGTCAATTCGATAAAATTCTGCAAAACTAAAAAAAAATGTAGATCCGGATCAGGAAAGATCCCGATCCGATATTTTTTTTTATTTATCAAAATTCCGACAATTATTAAGAAATTTAAAATAAAAGAGCCAAAGTGTTTAAGTTATGCCCACAAGGTGGCCTGGTTTTGATCCGTAAAAGATCGCAAACAAAATAGATCCGATCCCTGCCATTTTACGGTTCTACGCCGATTCGATCAGATCCATGATCGGATCTTTTTTAAAAGATCCAGAACACTGCATTTGACAGAGACAATTGTTTGACAAACGGCTTTCCTACCATGCTCAAAAGCTATTTATCTATTTCTTTCGGGTACTAGAGATATCTAAGCATGTTGGCCAGTACCAAAGCGTACGCTGCCTACGGGGCTGGGGGCCTGGCGTTAATCGGAACACCGTGTCTTTACACGTGGGCGGAGGACCTTGATCAACTCGCCTTCAGCTTGACCAATCCCGCCTTAGTAGCACCGGAGTTTATGGACGACAGCGCCTTTCGGTACGTATGGAAACCAAAAACCAATTCTGGAACCAGACTCTCCGCCTGAAACAGCATGATTCTATTTCTTTTCTTTGTTTTCCAGGGAAACTTGGGGCGGCTGTTACGCCACTACCCTAGGGGCAAGTTTGCACGAACTGGGCCACACCCTGGATCTCGGCCATGTGGATTATGGGATAATGGCTCGTGGTTGCGACGATCTGGATCGATTTTTTGCTTTCCCTACTCAAACTGCGACTTCCCTCAACTTGTGTTCGCGGAAGAAAGCCTCACGTCCGCTCCACGTCTCTATCCACATTCAGCCTGTCACCAAAAGAGTCATTAAACCCCCCACCCGGAACGAGCCCCACCCTCTTGCGGTCGCTCCCTCTTACAAGGAAGCTGGCAATGCGTACTGGCACCGCAGCAACGCCGTGCTACTGGCTTATCATCCGTAAGTGGAAAGTTGTCTTCCTCCTCTTATCGAAAGGATTGTCTTTTCCTCATTAGTCGCTTGCTTTTCCCAGATGGCTTAACCCTCGGGCGGACTGCGCTTCTCCCAGCGACGGACTGGTCTATGACAAGTGAGCTTTAATTACGAACCAGACGGAGCAATTAGTTTGACTGTAAGCTTTTTGGAGTAGTGGGCAAATTATTGCACCCACGGGGCTTCGTTTAGTGGAACTGCGAACCAAGGACAACGACTATCTTCAACATTGGGAATTTATCAACGATCCTCCTCGACGTTACACAATACCGTTGTCTACCATGGCATCATTACAGCGCAGCCATGATTGTATCCTGGTCTTGGCGATGGACAATTACGGGAACATGATGAGGGAACGGACCACCCGCGGCTAAATTTTTCCCGACGTTTCGTAGCAAAAAATAAAACTATACCCCCCCCCCCCCCAACTTTTCACTTTTCTCGACCAGTGTTTCGGAACGGAGCCGATATCGTTCCGTTCGTTTGAACGGAACGGCACTACCTGGTGAATGAACGGGAACGGAACGACGCTTGTTCGTTAAATGAACGGGAATGGAGCTGCTTTTTTGGACCGTTCTTTTCCGTTCCGGGCAAGCCATCCGTTGGCTATCGAATGAAGTTATGATTTCACTAACGAAGCGCTTTATGAGAAAGAAACGTCGCTTTTCCCCAAAATAGTTTTTATTTTAAATTTCCCGCTCTAGATTTTTTATAATTACTCATTTATATCGATATATAGCCAATTTCTAAATATCGATATTTATATAGGAACGGTAATGAACAGAACGGAATTTTTCGAAAATGCACAGGAACGGTGAGAGTTGCCAGAGGGAACGGAAATGAACGGTCGAAAATTTTTCCGAAAGAACGAGAAAGAACGCCGCTCCGAAACACTGTTTCTCGACAGCTGCCTATATCACAAGCGCGTGTGCAAAGACTCGTTGACTTCTGCCTGGTACTGGCTAAAAGTCCGAAGCATATCGTCAGTGAAGGGATTAAAGCCCAATTCTCTCGACTTGCGTTGGTAAATGCCCGCTTTGCGCACCAGGGCGCAGTCAATATCGGCTCGCGTATAATTGTAGTGCAGAAACCGTAGAATGTCTTCCAGTTCGCGGCGCGGGTTGAGTCGCAAGTTTTCGTACCACACCACGTGTAACGGGCCGGTGAATTGGAGCCAGTCTAGCAAAGTGTCTTTCCACACCTGGCTTTTCGTCATCACAAAGTCTTGCCACAATTTCCCGCCCCTTTTCTTGTATTTATCCCGGGAGGCGTGTCCAATATGGCCGCCGGCTTGTCTATTGAATTCAGCTTGAATAGAATCCCGCGGCTCGCGAATTAACAATACAGCCCGTTGAAAAGATTCCCGCACTTTTTCACCCCATTCGTGCGTCTTCACCACCAGCACCGAACCATTGGCCACGCCCTCGAACGGAAATCCATTTTTCATCAACGCGTAATCCTTGTAGACGCTCCCGGTATGAATCCCTGTATCAAAAGGCCCCGCCAAGAAGAATCGGATTATTACCCAAGATCAAAATTGGAGTACAAAAGAACCTTAACTTCTAAGCCGCTTACGCTTCTATTACTTGGGCTGAGATTTTCGAGCCCCAGAAAATAGAAAGGCCCTTAAGGCCACTGTATAGGCTTTATCTTATTTTACGTTGACTGAAGGGAGAAACGGGAAAATTGCGTTGACGATTATTCCATAACTGCTGCGTATTTTTAATAATTTTTTCACCAAAATTTAGGAATTAATAATACCTAGAATCTAAAGTGGAGAAAATTTTCCAAATTCAGACTTTTTGTTAAAATAGCAAACACATTCTTTTTAACAACTGTAAATTATATGTGCTTTTTTTCAAAATATCTCCTCGTAGGATTCTAGGGCGTATGAGTCAAAACTTTACTGTCAAGATTACTTCGAGAAACATTGGGTGGTAAATGCAAAATCGTCCACGCAAGTTTTTTGACGGAATGGGAGAATAACACAGATAATTGCAATTGACCATAACTTAGAAATACTTCAAATATCCAAAGAAGTTTTTTGACAGTAATGTTACGCACAAAAATATCTTTTGCCTAAGGAAGCCGTTTTATAAAAAAAAACTTAAAATAAAATTTAAAATGTGTAGGTGATTTGTTCATATTTTCCTAATAACTGAAACAATCACAATCAGGCTTCATTCCTTTTACCCATTTTTTCTCTTGCACTGACTGCAAGGTTTCCCATCCCACCGCATGACAAAGAGACACCACTTTATGGACAGCGAAAAACTCAAAATTCAGAGACCGATTTCGTGAAAACTATTCACCCAATTTGAATCTTGTTTCCTCCACAAATTACTGAAAAAAGTTACCTACTGCGCAAGAAAGCCAAATTTTTCCTTTCCCAAACTTTTCAAAATGCGTCAAAATGTCCCTCCAGTATTCAAATTTAATTAACTCATATTTTCCAAAATTCTCGAACACTCGCACTATACATTAGTAAGAGCAATTTTACTGCCAGCACTGATTTGAAATTTACTGAACCATTATTGAGCAACCATCCCCCCAATTTCCCCATGTTATTCGGTGTGTATACCGGACGCCGTACAGCCAACAATTTCTGGCTCTTAATTAAAGGAGCAGGAGCCTTTTGTTATTCCCCCTTAGAGCTACTAATTACCCGTCGCTTGCTGCAATAAGTACCGAAGCCAGGTATTGCCACTGCCCGGGAAGCTGGCCAACGCCGTGGCCGTGTTAGTGTTGGCCGGAAGCTGAAACCGAAGCGGTTTACACCACTGCAACGCCCGGAGCCGCCCTTTCGGCAAAACGCCTCGGGGACCGGGCAAAATGGCCCAAGCAGGAGGGTCTAACCCGGCCATTCGAGCTCCTACTATCGGTTGCACTCCCGGTACCTGGGCCTGTAGTAGAATATCAACACGAGTTAAAAACCCTGAAATTCCAACTGTGGGCGCTTACGCTGATATTACTTGGGAATTACTGTTCGTGTCATGGTCCAAGGTGAAAAGCAGGACGAGGAAAAATAAGGCGAGGTAGACCGTCACCACAAAGAGTGCCACGTGGAGTTTAAAGCGACACGGAGGCCTCATTCCCCTCTTCGGATCCCAAATTGGCCAGACATCACAAACACGTGACGCCGAGCGATAACAACGTGGGGAGAAAACGAGTCGCAAGCCTTTTTAGCTCAGCTAAGTACGAAATTGTTGCACTGGGTGACATAACCCGAGCGTTGGCTCATGTACACTGTGGGAGGTACCACCCAACCTTAAAATAGACTTGTGGGGGGCGGTCGTTCAACTCTCGAGTCACTACTTATTTAGTCCAATACTGCCCCGAAGCCTGAGGCTAAACGTAATACTTCGGGCAGAAGACTATACAGCCACTGACGTGAACGTGGACTCACGTTCGATAAGATATTTGGGCTTTAGTCACCCACTGCTATCACTTTCTGCCACCTCCGGCCAAACTACGCAGCGCGGGCGCATGATAATTCTCGCCCTTCCCTTTAAATAAAACAACAGTGTCCGTTTTGTTGGTGTTTTCCTCCCCAAGGAAGAGTCGGAGGGGAAAAAAGGAGAAATTAAACAAAATACGCGGCTAGACGTACCGAAATCTATAGGTCACACACTCCCAAATGTAACTGTAAAGTGACAGTAAAAAAAAAAGTCCCACTATTGATTTGCTTCAGCAGACATTCTCGCGTGCTTCACTAAAAATTTCCGGGGAAGACGACCTTCCGCGGCTGGTACCAGCGGCAACCCCGCCGGAAAACTTGTGTTTCAACGCAGCCCCGATTTACGCCCTTTTTTCTCGGACGAGCGTCTTTACGGAGAAAAAGGGGTAATCCGCGGAAGATCACAGCGCAGTTTGTTAGAGTGTGTTCACGGAGTTTTCAAGTTCGACTAGTACTAGATTGACGCTACACTGTAAAGAAAATTAAATTTACAATTGCAGCAAAAAATATATAAGGACTTTACTGTAAAAGTACTTTTAAAATGTTTTTCTACAACAAATTCGTGGTTAAAAAATCCGTTTTGTAAGAATTTTTACAGTGAAGTCCGTGTACTTTTTTGCTGCACAACGAATTATTGTAAATTCTCAAAATAATTTTTTACAGTGTAGTGGAAACTGTGGTTTACTTTTCACGTTTAACTTTTCAGGTTTAAAAGGGTTGGTCCTGAATGGCTGGAATGGAACTGACACTCCGCGGCAACCAGGACCACGTTGTCACACGCGTAGGACGTGCGGCGGAGTTTTTTTAGCCGCTCGCGTTTAGCAAGCCGCAATTTCTTAGGAGAAAACAATAACCTGCGAGAAAAAGTGAGCGGAAAGTACTCGATTGCGAAGTGCATTCTTGGGACAAAGGAAAAAGCTTTGGGATGAAAAAAGGAGAATACACGGGAAAGATGTTTGGGAAAGATTGAACAGCTTCCGCTCCGTCGCGAGGGAAATGGGAGAAAAAAATAATAAATTACTTTATAGGCTTCTCTTAGAACAACCCAAATACCAAGATTCTCCTTTAACGTGGGTTTATTTCACGCTTTCTCTGCGTACGTGCAACACATGGAGTACGCTGATAACAGACAAATGCTTAAGTCGGCTTTCCATTTGCAGATTTACGCACTAAACTGTAGCAAGTAATGTCTTATTCAGATAAAGCTGATTCCTGACAATCATAAAGGGATTATAGTCGGCTTTGCAGGTACGGAAAGTACGTACGGACTTTCTCGGTCATCGTTTTTTAATGCAACTCAATTTTTCGTGAGTTTTGAGACAATCTCATTTCTTTAACAGACAAAAATATTTCTGTGAATGTTGTACTTGATTTTCTCGTTAACTAGCATCCGAATTCAACTAAGGGTTTCAACTCGCCAGCCTGGGATTGAATTTTACTCAATAATCCCCTCCCTCCCATCATCCTCTTATCGTTTGGCACATGAACGAGTTTGACGGGAGATAACGAAATTTTTTACCTCAATTTAATTGTACGCCTTATGTTCTTTTTATCTTTTTTACTACTGTATGTGATAAGATAATGAGAACTCAATTTAATTGTACGCCTTATGTTCTTTTTATCTTTTTTACTACTGTATGTGATAAGATAATGAGACTAGGGCCAAAACAAAGGAAATTTATTTGACAATAAATCTTTAAAAAATTAATTTAGAAACTCAGAAGAAAACATAATATTGCTCCTTTTACACCGTCCGGAATATGTTCGACGCATTTGGCTCAAAATACATTCTTGGGAAGATTTAATGCTTCTAGAAAGCAAAAAGTTTCCCATACTTTATGAATTAATATGTTATTTCATTCTTTCTTTACAGTATTTTACTTTTGTAAAGAAACTTTTCCGTTCTTTCATATTCCATGTTCAATCCTTTCTTCTGAAAATTTAATCTTAGGAATCAAACTTCTCAGTTTCCCCCAATATCACTTTTTTCGAAATTCTGGAATCAGCGTGAGCTTAACTCGTTACAATCTATTGATTTCTGACATTAACATAATTATTTTGTATCCACTCTTATCCACAACGTTACATCTGCAAAGCAAAATATTTTGCATAGGAACGGAATTCGGTTCAATACCATTCACGCGTGTCGATTTGTGCTGTACCATTGTATGTACTGGACATCTCTTATGGACGATTACATGAAAAAATTGCGTGGACGATTTTGCATTTACCACTCAATGTTTCTCGAAGTTTTTTTTTTTAAGACGAACTAAATCGCCATAGCGATTCACTATCGTTTTCAGCTGTCCTTCTTGTTTCTCGAAGTAGTCTCGACAGTAAAGTTTTAATTGAAAATTCCTAGAGTCTTACGAAGAGATATCTTTGAAAAAAGGCCAAGATAATTTATTACTGTTCAAGAAATGTGTTTGCTTCTTTCCAAAATTCTCAATTTCAGAAGTTTCTCCACATTAGTTCTAGGTATTAATTTAAAAATTCTGGTTAAAAATTATCAAAAACTACGCAACAGCCATGGAAAAACCATCACCGCAATTTTCTCCTTTCTCTCATTCAGTCAACGTAAAAGAAGAGTACAGTAGCCTTAAGTCTTCGCTATGGAAATTATGCGTGGGATGTTGGAATTATTTTTTGAAAACGTGGTGAACGTCGGTGAAGCACGGGTAGCTTACATAGTGCGAACGTTGCGTTTGCGTCAGCAGTTCAAATTTGCATGGACAAACGTATGGGAACGTTGAAGTTTAGAGTACGAAAAGTTCGAGAAAAGAAAATTAAGAAAACCAAGTCCAAAGTCTGCAAACGATTGAGAACCGGTTTTTGAAGTTATAAAAAGGAGATCTACTTCAAAGAAACGACAATTCAGTTGATGTACGCCGCCCGAGCTGAAAACAAATTGTTTTTGTGCGCGCGAGTTCATTGTCTCAAGGTACACGTTTTATTATGAAGCATTTTACCTCGCGTTTTAAGTTTAAGTATATATCAAGATTTTTCCTTCTGAAACGAAAACCTGTTGTTAAGTGGCCCAAGTCCAAGCTTCGAGAAATCCCCTGGATTATGAAAAGATTATGACGGTCAGAACCATTCCCAGCGTCTAGTACTTCTACTAATTGCTCTGACGCAATTCACTTTCAGCAGAGATTCAGGGGATTCCCCGTAACGCTCAGTCAGCCTTTCTTCACGTAAATTCCTTTTGACATTGACCAGTGGTCTCAAGTTCTGCATTTGAAGATACCCTGTACTGCAAAGGCACAATGAACGATCTAAGGATCATCAACAGGCGATAGCCTATGACGAATTCGCAAATAATAATAATAATAATAAAATAAAATAAAAAAATAAATAAAAGAATTAAGGATTTCACTTATGGAAAAGCTTTTTCTTCCTAAACCATCTCATCGACTTCGCGTGCCACAAGGGACAAATTTGTTATTTCTTTACTGATGTAGGAAGATCTAATGTCAGATAAACAGCTTTGGTCATTCAGTTCAACCACCATTCAACCCTCACCCACCCCCCAACCGTCCGAACATCCTAAACGCGAACGTATTTTATTTTTCCTTTCTTGTAGTGTACTTGTGGTTGCAGATATGATCTGGCTATGGCTAATAGGCCTACTATTGGCAATTGCAGGAGGGATATCTGGTAAGTAATATACCAGTCTACCCCCTTAATTGAATATCGGTTATTTGAATATTCCGCATAATTTAATGAAAATCTGAAGGTTCCGTTTCAAGCCTATTTAATTCCATGTAAACCTAGTAGTTTAATTTAGTTTGTTTAAAGACGAAACCCGTTGTCCATCCGACGTATTATCGTCTACGAACCTAGTATGATAAGCCTCCGAAAGGGAGCGTAAGGATTTGTCTCGAACTTCGCTAGGTCAATTCAGTCAGACTTGGCTCTGTTGGATAATACTACAATGTTCAATAACAATGATTATTAAACAATGTATAATAACAATGATTTATCAAAACTAGTATCAGGGTGTTTTCTGTGCACACCGGTAGAAGAACTTTATTACAATTTAGTTCTATCCAAATTCGGTTGCATTCATTTGCTCATGCGCTAAACGAAGTACATATTCGTTGCGGACAACTTGAACACGAAATAGCAGCAAATGCAATGTTCGTCAAAAGTAAAAAGTAATTTTCCTATTTGTCGTTCTTTCTTTTATCGCATAGTGAACAATGAAGAAAAGTGGGAAAATTCTATCAAGAAAGGAACAAGGTGGCTCTTGCAACGACGACAAGCTAATTTTGATTGGCCCGATGGTGGTACTGCCCGGGCCTTGATGGCTTTGAAAGGGGTGGGGCCTGCCACAGGTTGCTGGGACCCTCAAAGTTTAGAAGCTCAACTTAGTACCAATCAACTCGAACTGGAGCTTATGCAGAAATTGTGGCAGTAAGCATCGCTTAAAGTCCCTAATATCCTGCAGGCTTTTTATTAAAACCACGTGAAAAATTTGTCTAACTACCACACGTTTGAACGTAACTAAAACTCCGTGTGACGACTCGTACTCTTTTAGAACACCAAAGGAGATAGAGCAAAGTAAAATAATGCTTTATGCCATGGCCTTAACAGTGATGTGTCGTGATCCTCGCAATTTTTACAGCACTAATCTTTTAGGTAAGTTCGACAAGGTTGCCGTGCAAAATTGAAGATGTGTAAAGTTATAAGTCTTAACATTTTCAGATTTACTTACGCTGGAAAACACGTTGCATGACTTCACATTTGCCTTCGGAACTTTAGCCATTTGCGCGGGACGTGGTGACGTGAAACCCAGTCACGTTGAAAAATTAGTGGACTTGTCAAACCACACGGATGGAGTATTTCTTAACGGTACAGTATTTAGCTTTGTGCTTTACACAATTCACGTGAGAAAGAACTTCCAATAATGAAAGTCATTCAGGAAAAGTTGTAATGCATAGCAGACCTGGGCAAGTTCAAGTCAAGCGAAGATCAATTCAGTCAAATTTAAGGCGATTTTTTAAAATTCAAGTCTAGTCATTTTTCAAATTTCACGATTTCCATCAAGTCAGATCAAATCGTCTTTCATTTTTTTCGGCAAAGTCGATTCATTTCTTTGCGAGTTATTTTCAAGTTAAGTCCAATTCAGTTGAAATTAAGGCCCCGGTAGGCTATACACAAACCTCTTATGGACGAATAACACGGGGAGCTCTAAAAAAGGCTTCTGCGTAGTGCTCTAGTATATTTCAAATCAATGCTTGCAGTAAAGTTGTCTTAACTGATATCTAGTGCCTGTGTTTGAGATCTTTCGAAAATATGTTTTTATTAAATTTAAAAACTGTAGGTGAATTTTTGCAAATTTTGAAATATTAAAAAAATAAAATTTGGCTGACAAGAGAACAAGATAACTTCTTTCTACATTTTTGGGTAAAAATAAGATTCAAATCGGACGAGTAGTTTTTTCGATAGCATTACTAGAATTACCAACTTTTAAGTAAGGATTTTGTAAAAACTACACGTCCGATTTGAACAGTATTTTCACAAAAAAATGTTGGGAGAAGATATCAAGTGCTTCTGTTACCCAGATTTTATTTTTTCATGTATTTCAAAATTTGCAAAAATTCACCTACAGTTTTTAAATTTAATAAAAACCTATTTTCAAAAGATCTCGATCACAGGCACTAGATATCAATCAAAACAACTTTACTGCAAGCATTTATTTGAAATATACTAAAGCATTACGCAGAAGCCTTTTTTAAGGTTCACCATGTTATTTGTCCATAAGAGGTTTGTGTATACCGGGGCCTTAAACAAGTAATACAAACAACTGATGTGAGAATTGAATGGCTCGAGAGAAGAGGGAACAAAAGCAGCATTTGTCAGTTTTCTTCTATATGGCGTTAAAAAGACATTAAAAAGAGAAGTTTGAAGTATTTTCCCCCTATCAATTTTTTTTTCAAGTCATTTCCTTCAAAGTCCTTCGTTTCTCAAGTCAAACAATCCAATTCAGAAATTTTTTAACAGTGGGCAAATTCAATTCAAATTCAATGGAAATGAATTGAATTCCAGTCAAATCCAACTCAATAAATTGAATTTGCCCAGCTCTAAGTGACAGTTCCTCATTGACATCTTTCTTTTTTTACATCACAGATGCATTAGCCATGATTTCTATGGCTCTTGCTTGCGTGGCGAAAGACCCCAACAACAGCTACAACGTGGAGCTCGTAATTCGTAGCAATTTGGTAGCGTTAGCTTCCATTCAAAACCCTGACGGAAGTTTCGGAACAGGATACAACAGCACACCAGGGAACTTGGCTACCACCGTAATAATCATGCAGGTAAAGTCACATGTGGGCTACGTCCGTGCGTTTAAGTATCAAGAGTTGTCATTCAGCCAAGTGAATTTTTTGACAGACAGAGAGTTTCACTCTGTTCAAGTATACACGAGTCGGCATAACTAGTAGTCCATGAGCCACGAAAATTTCAAGTGTTCTTCTAGCTTTTCGGCTACGGTGCACCTAACCGTAGTGTAGGGGAATCACATGCTAAACGACACCAAAATTTCACCCAAGTTAGTCAGTATTGCATTAAACAATCTCGACAGTAAAGTTTCTCGTCATGATATCTAGTGCACATGGTCGAGATTATTATTATTATTTTTTTGTGTGCAGAAAAAGCAATTTCGAACATTCACTCGCAAAGTTTAGAAGAGCAGTTAAAAGTATTCATTAACGAAAATGTGATTCAGATCCGGCATTTAGTTTTTGATTTGCGACCTAGAGAGGTTTAGGGAACTGTTTAGGTGATAAATCCGATACTAAGCGACGGATTTGAATTCCGTTTTCGCCAATAAATTAGGTAATCGGTGCTTTCGTGCACCTTTGGACCGTAGGTATAAAATGTATTTTTTAAATATCGCATTTTACAAATTGACTACACACTTTTTAAAAGAAAACTCAACGACGTGCACTCGATATTATAATCGAAAACTTTACTGTTGATATTGTTTCGTGAAATACTGGGTGGTTGTGGCAAAATCACTGACGTCGTTAAGCATGTGATTCACTTATATCACTGTCAGGTAGCACCGTAGCCGGCCAGTGCATACCGCCCTTCTCATATGGACGATTACATGGAAAATTGCGTGGATGATTTTGCACTTGCTACTCAATTTTTCTCGAAGTAATTTTGACAGTAAAGTTTAAATTGGTGATCCCTAGTATCTTGCGAGAAGATATTTTAGAAAAGGGGAAATATAATTTATAGTGATTAATAAAAATGTGTCCGCTTTTTTCTGGAACTCCAAATTTCGAAAATCTCCCAACGTTAGATTCAAGGAGTTATTCATTTTAAAAGTTGGGTCGAAAAAATATAGAAAAATATGCAACAGTTATAAAAAAATCGTCAACCCAATTTTTTCCTTTCTCTCATTCAGTCAATATAAAGGAAGAAAAAGGGTTCCGAGAGCTGTTCATGACACAAAAAATACAAAAGGAAGAAAGAGAAAGGGTATACAGTGGCCTTCATACGCATTTCTGTGTTTTTGCCCCAGGCGCTTTCACTGCAAAAGGACTTGTCTAAGGTATGGAGGCGTGAAGCAGCCTTTGACTGGCTAGTATCGAAACAAAACGCAGATGGTTCCTTCGGAAACGCCCCCCACGCTACTTCTTTTACCTTGACTGCCGAAGCTCTACTGGCCTTGTCCGGTACCGGCTACGGACACATTTCTCTCTCCTCGTGCAATGTATCGCGCCCGACTAGGGTATCAGCCACAATACCTACAAATCCTAATGTTTTGGCCAATATCACTTATACACTCTGGCATTATCCCAACATCAGCCAGATACACAATCTTAACCTCACAGTCCCACTAAACGAAACCTTTTACGAAGTAATGAAAATGGCAGAGAAACGCGATCCTGCCTACAAGTAACGGGATCATTTGTACTCGTTTCAAAGTGTTACATTTCATGACACTCTTAGGTTCGAAGCCAAGAAATATGACAGTGGTGTTCTTGTGCAGACCATTGGACAATTAAGAAATGAGGTGCAGACGTCCACGTACTGGTGGCTTTACCGAACGCCAAACTTCCCTGATCCTAAAATTCCCCCGCCCAAAAATCAGAGGACTCCTACAGGTACATGTCGTAATGTTTTACTTTCTAGATGATCCCTACAATGTGTTGTATCTTAACTCTCTATAGGAGTGGACAGTACATTCGTACGAGAAGGAGATCACTTCCTGTTCTGGTACCGGGACTACTGAATGTTTGATGCCGGTTGTATTGTCAAGTGAAACGTTGGTGGATAAGAAGTGGCTAGTGTCACCTTTTTATATTCAAAAGCCAAATCAGCAAGAAGGTGGTAGACGATATACACTTTACTGTGCTGCGTGCATTCGCCGTTTTATTGCACTAATATTGTGCTGCTTTATAAAATGTTTGCTTCTATCTATTCTACGTACTGTTATCTTTAGAAATGTATTTACTTTTTGAGATTTACTTTTTCCACTGAATACATTATATTCCTTACGCCATAACTGTCTAACTAGTGAAAAATGTAGATAATTTCTCACAAGACGTG
Organism: Triops cancriformis; assembly: GCA_020615345.1. Taxonomy (NCBI): domain Eukaryota; kingdom Metazoa; phylum Arthropoda; class Branchiopoda; order Notostraca; family Triopsidae; genus Triops; species Triops cancriformis. The sequence goes on along the minus strand of JAHZNP010000065.1, from coordinate 37,634 downwards.
TCGATCTTTATGTGCTTTCAATGTCTTTGGGTAGGCTTTGTAATTCTAATCACGATATTAGAAGTAATACGGTACTCAACAACCCGCTTACGTACTTCAATCGAGTTGAAATTCCCTAAATCGCGTCTTTTGTAAGCTTTTTTCGAGCGTTTTTTCTTTCAAACACGTATTGTTTTAGAGTTTGTTTAGTTTAAGGGCAATGGACACCAAAAAGTAACTTTATCTTATAAAAAAGAGCGAAAAATCTAGTTTCAGGATATAACTGTCTTTTTCTCAGGTGCGAAATAATAACGAAGATATTTAGGAAATACGAAATCTGACATTCAAATTTTGACTTCCGTGACGTCACACTTCTCATGGGCGGGAAAAGACCTAAACTTTGAAAATAAATATCTCCAGAACGGCTGGTCAGGAAAAATCGAAATAAAATTCTATGCTTAGAATAATGTGTAGTATAATAATCCATTAAAATCTCTATATGCTTTTGGTATCCATTGTCCATGGAATTCAAATTTTGGCTTACGTGACGTCTCGCTTCTTATGGCGGGGAAAAGGCCAAAACTTTGGAAATAAATGTCTCCAGAAAGGCTGGTCAGAAAAAATCGAAACAAAATTCTTTATTCTTAGACGAATGTGTATTGTAATAATCCATCAAAATCTCTATTTGCGTTTTTGGTGTCCATTACCCTTTAAGGAGAGTGAGCATTGTGTATTCGAATTGTGTACGAATACATTCCCTCCTTACTCTTCCATATTCCCCCGGAGGCGATTTAGAGGCTAGTCATATTCCAACGCCTCAAGTTTTCAGTTGCCCCCGTAGCTTATGCGAGCAAGTTGTCGAAAACAGATGCTTACAAAAATTGTAACCGGTTCGTGAAACAGCGTGCCCTAACATATGAAACGTAAAAACGAAACTGGAACTGGGTTGCAGTTATGTGTTGCTTTCTCAGAGTAGGCACAGAATGCTGGAATTATTTTTGTTGTGAGATTATGATACTTTTCTTGTTCTATTATTGTTTTCCCTTTTTTGGTACTCCCGATGTTCGTTCCATTGTCTTCATGTAATATGTTTCTTTTTGCATTGATATGGGTTAAAATGTTATTACCTTATGTACTGCTCGTCAAACTTGATGCTTTGTGTGGTATTAGTTACATTGTGTGACTTTTCAAAACCAAAAAACTATGGATATGTTCACTAATGCACAATCATCGTATCTGCTTTCGTTTTCAATCTGCTGTAAAATAAGCGATGTCAGGTGTATGCTATTCGAGAACTTAATACGCGTCGTAGTATTTCTGTTCTAATAATTAATATTTCCACAAGAAATTTAGTAATTGGCATAACAAATGTGTTAGTAAATTTACAAAGGATTACTGTAAAACAAATTACATACTTTTTAGGTTAACAGCCTAAAATTACAGTTTCTTTGGGTAAGTTTACAAAACTCACATTATGTGCATTATGTGCTTTTACATCGAACTTTTATCGAACTTAATTTACTGAAAGCTGTTGTATAGCAAATACTGAAATAGTTTGTAATTTGACAGCGTTTCCTTTACACAAATTTAGTAGTAACGTTTACAAAATTATTAGTTTACCATTTTATAGTTACATGTGTAAATTACCACGAATTAGCCAGAAATCAGTTACCCAACATCTGTGTAAATTAAACAAATCTTTAAGTTTACGCTATACATGGATTTTTGGTAAATTTACAAGCAACGTTGTAAATTATATACAACTAATTTTTTAATTTAAGTTACGCTAACATTATTTGCAACTAGTTTTACAGGAAACTCCTTCTCAACATTTGCTTCACTCAACATTTTTTGTAAATTTACGATTTTGTTTTTTACAGTGTATGGCTAGGGAGTCCTACTCGTGACATCATCGAATCCTTTGTGACTTACCCCAGCAACAGTCTGTTACACACAACATCATATAACGCTGTAAACAGCTGTTGCAGAGGGGTGAAAAGAATTGGAGTAAGTATTAGCTTTTGTCTTTTATAAAATACGGTTGTAAATGTTAGGTGAGGAGAAAGTGCTTGAGCTAGTTTACCGCAGACACTCGCTCCAACCTGTGGAACTTGGCAACTTGAAATTTCTCTTGAAAACATTTTTTTCGTAATCTAGAAAAATGTGGAACAGCTTACGTTTACTCTTGGTTGTCATATTGTTCGTAACTGTTATTTCTGCGGAATTCTCAAAGGTGCAAGAACCACTAAGTAAAGATATCGACCAACCAAAAAATGTGAAAAACTTTCCCAAAGCGTTCGGCAAAATCTTGGAAGGGCTGATTCCTTCCAGTTTAAAATCCTTCTCGGGGCTTATTCTAGGAAATTTAGATACAGGGTTAATTTTCCAGTCAGCAGTAGGTTATGTGATTCCCACCGCGAGATACAACACACGAATCAGCCAACAGTGTAGGGATGATAGTTGGCTTTACGCGGAATCCTTAATGAATTTCACCGAATGGGCTTTGAAAAGTAAAATTTCTTGTACACATTTCTTAATTAAATTCTGTTAATACGTGGAACTTCAGTGTTTGACGCTTCGGGCAAAATACCGGATGGCATCTTGAGTGGAAATTATCACTCAATGGGTCATTTTGATCAATGTCTCAAGATCAGGGCCGGAGAGGAACACGATTCCAGTGCCAAGTTTTCCGGAAAGTATTGTCCAGTCTTCATATTGCCCAAAATAGTGCCCAAAAAAGGGAAACTTGATCGTACATTCGAATCATTTCTCGATTCATCGTCTTTGTTGAAAAGTGCGAGCAAAATTGATACAGTAAGCAAGATTTGCTAAGTCTCTATAAGCTAACTCATTTGAATGACTTTATTTACCCGCGGGATATTCCTAGGAGTCTATGAAGAATTTCGACGCGAGGACTCTGCCAAGCTTGTACCCTAATTTCGCTTTCTGTCTGCCTTCGAGCTGCTCAGCAAGTGACATCGAAGTTGCAATGCGCGATATCATCGGCAGTATAGGCGATCAGCCAATTGACGGAATGGAGATATTTCCCTATACAACTGAACAATTCTGTACCGCGGGCGGGATTCATAGATCTTTCGATGCTGCAACTACTACAGCCATGTATTTTTCTCTTTGAGAAGTCTTACGTTTTAATTCATTTCTACAGCATTTTTTTATGTCTTAGACTTGTTGTTAGTGTCCTCGTTTTGTTTCTGATAATTGGAACGACGTATGACGCAATCCTGAGACGCAATGTCGACTACTGCACGGAAAAACTACATATCTGCCAACGCAGTTTACTAAGCTTTTCTCTCTTAACGAACAGTGCACATGTCCTGGATACGAGAAATACCTCGGAAGGGAATCTCGATTGTTTACACGGAATTCGTTTCCTGTCCATGACTTGGGTTGTTCTGGGCCACACTTGGGTAATGGCCGCACAAGACTCGAATGCGAACACACCTATGGCAAAAGAAGTAAATTTCTAGCTCTCCTAAGATAAACCATACCAAGATTGCTCGGACCTATTGCGGCTAAATGAAATATCTAATTCTAAGGATGGCAGATATTGGGCTTACCAAGCGATTAGCAACTATTCGGTGCCTGTCGATACGTTTTTTTTCCTAAGTGGGTTACTGGTCGCTTACATCAAACTACATGAACTGGAAAAGCGTAAAGGAAAGCTAAACCTGTTTTCCATGTACCTCCATCGTTTTCTGCGGTAGTTCGAAAAGTTTTCTAAACTCATTGTCATGATTATTTCGAATCAACGTTAATTATTCCTTTCGTAGATTGACTCCAGTTTACGCTTTCATTCTGTTCTTTAACGCCACTTTCTTGTCTCATATGGGATCCGGACCATTTTGGGGCAAAGTAGTACAGATGTCTGAAAACTGCGGTAGTGCATGGTGGCGACATTTGCTTTACATGAACAACTTCTTCGCTGCTTCAGAACAAAGCGTACGACATAGTTTTCCTGAATAATTTCATCTAAAATAATTTCATCTGTTCTTCGTAAAGTGCATGGGAGAAACCTGGTACATGGCGGTTGATATGCAAATGTTCTTAATATCGCCCTTCTTCATCTACACGTTATGGCGTTGGAACAAAACCGGGATTACGATAGTGATTGGGGCAATCGTAGCATTTACTTCCATCACCATGATAATAGTAGTTACGAATAACATGCCACCTACTTTCATCCATTTCGCCACGTAAGACACTTAATTAATGTTTAAACTGCTAGTAACTACGCCATCTTCTTTCATATAGAACCAATCCCTCCCGTTCCCTAGCATTTTTCGAAAAATACTACGAAGTACCATGGTGTCGCATAATGCCCTACTTGGTCGGCATTCTCATGGGTTACGTTTTCCATCGATTACGGAACCAGGTTATCGTAATGAATGCTTGTGTTCTCTTCGCGGGTTGGTTAGCTGCGACGGCTACCGCTCTGGCGGTGGTTTACGGATTAGCAGGACACTTTGTAGAAGGCGAACCACCAGTGGTTTCTGCAGCAGCATCAGTACTATACGCCAGTTTGCACCGTACTGCGTGGGCGGTGTCGCTCAGTTGGCTCGTCTTTGCTTGCGTTCACGGCTACGGTGGTCAGACTTTCGTTTTGAACTACTGTCGGTAGATGTCACTGAACCGCGTCTTTTGAACTTGCAGGCCTTGTAAACAGGTTCCTATCCTGGTCCATATTTCTCCCGTTAAGTCGATTGACGTACTGTTCATATTTGATTCACATGAATTTCATCAAATTCCGCTACGGTAATATGAGATCTATTCCCTACTACACGACCGTTGACATGGTAAAAATTTATTCATGCATATTAATCTGAAAATCCGAGTAATTTTAAAAATGCCAACCCCGTTTTAGTTTACACAATTCGTGGCTAATTTAGCCGTGTCGATGGGTTTAGCGTTCGTAGCTACATTGTGCATTGAAACGCCGTTTCTACGCTTGGAAAAAACTCTTTTCGACAATAAAAGTAGACAATTGAATTTTCCTTCACGTTTTAATGTGTTACATTTAGATTATGCGGAAAAGAAAACCACCGAAGTGGGGAAAGGTTCCATTGGAAATCGTGATCACAGTCACAAAAATATCTGAGTCATAGTTTTATCATTGCGTTCTAATGCAGTATCCTGACTTCATCCATTTGAATAAAACTTTATGATGGATCACAACTAGTTCTATTACGAATAACATCTACGTAATGTCACTTCGTCCGTGAACACATCTAGGAACACATTAGGTAGAACTAGAGCATTATTCACGCCAGTAATGCACTAGTTGATGCGACTGGCTTGATAGTTTTGTGGTAAAAAAAATTGACCTTTTTTTCGTTTCTATATACAAGCGCTGATCCAAAAGTTCCGATAATCATGCTGTCTTGCTCAAGAGGATAAATGAAATTTTCTTGTACATACATGTTTATGGAACATTTGTGAATTAGAAAACCGGATTTCATTTTCGAAGAAAGTTGCGTTGGATTAAATTTCGATTTTTTTGCAAGAGACGGTTTAGTGTGTTTCGCGATGGCGGACAAGGCTGATTGGAAAGATCAAAGAATCTGCGTTAAGTTTTGCTTTAAGCTTGGAAAGACGTGTTCGAAAACATACAAACTGTTAAAGGAAGCTTTCGGTGATAATACTCTTAGTAAATGTCAAGCTTACAAGTGTTTTAGACGTTTTAAAAATTGGAATAACCTCGGTTGAAGATGAGGAACGTTCAGGGCGCCCTTCCACTGGCGTTAACGAGGAGCACGTGGCCAAAGTTTTTCAAAAAATTAACGAAGATCGGCCTTATTCCCGTAGAATTCCTTCCAAAGGGTGAAACAGTTAATGGAACATACTCTGCGATTTTTTAAGAAGATTGAAAGAAAAAGTTCGTTGAAAACGTCCTATGCTTTGAGAGAACCAGACCTGGTTGTTGCAACACGACAATGCTCTTGCTCACACATCACTCATCGCGCGACAATTTTTGAGTTGCACGTGCAAAACTGTTATTCCCCACCCTCCTTACTCTCCAGGTCTAACACCCAGTGACTTCTTTCTGTTTCCAAAGTAAAACTGAAATTGAAAGAAATTCAGATGTGTCAGTCAGAACTTTTGTTCAAAAGGCGAAATTAACTTTCGAAGTTCGCGGTTGACCTTTCACTTCGTAAACGATTGGTAAAGCCCTTTCGCCCCTTTAATGAAGTAAATCAGCCTCGAGAGGCTTAATTAGACCTCTGTGATTTGGCAAGTACAGTTTTTTTTGCTCATTACTGTACTGAGCAAAAAAAACTGTACTCAGAGAAAATAAAAGGTCTAATTAAGCCTCTAGAGGCTGATTTACTTTCATTAGGTTGTGACGGGGCTTGCACCAATAGTCTACTAAAGAAAGGCTGTCCACGAACTCTTGAAGATTTAGGTGGAAAAGTAAGCCGTTGGCTAAAGCGTAGCCAGTCACTTGCTTTATGCGAAATACGAAATGTTTTTACTTTGTGATTAAATACGATGTCTAAATCGTAATATTATTACCGAAATATCTAAAGCCATTTGAATTGCATTACTCAGTTTTTATGTGAAAACTTGTAAACTTGTTTCCTTTGTTTTATACAAATTAAATTTTTACTGCTACGTAAACGTAAACATTTTTATTAAAAAATTGAATTCATTGTATTTTATTTTCTGCATATTCTCAAAGCGAGCGTTTTGTGGAAAATGCAAGCGAGCACTTAAATTTCGCGAGGTTTCCCCCCTTCACCTAGACAGCGATTGGTTGTACGACACTTCGTTGGCTAACGAAAGTAAATCAGCCTCGAGAGGCTTAATTAGACCTTTTACTTTCTCTGAGTACAGTTTTTTTTGCTCAGTATAGTACAAGACTTTTTACAAGACAATACGACGTTACGTCTGCGTCAACTCCGAACGGTTGAGATTTGCAATGGTACAAACGTAGAAGAACGCTAGGCTTTACAGTACATGAAAGAACACAATGTCACTAAAGTCCAAAGCATGCAAACGGTTGGGAACCAGGACATGAAAATATAAAGAAACGAGCAGAGCTCCACGAAAGGACGATTCAGTCGACGTGGATCCTTCTCGGTGCTGGCAACTAACTTCTTCTGTGGGATACAGTACGTGTGAATTGTTTGGGCGAAAGGTACGTACGAGTTGTATAGTAGTTTATTTCGTATATGCAGTTAGTCTACCGAGTTTCTGACTGTAAAAATTAAAGGCCTTTTAATAAGGGATCAAAGAAAAATCTACTACCTTCCTCTTGACTTTGAAAATCTTATAACTAAAAGCACTTCGTAGAGCAGTACTTTGCCAACTGCTCTGATGCTGCTCAATCTAAGCAAATATGTTGAGAATCCCTTTACAATTCAATCCACCGTTAATAATAGGTTAAATCCGCTTTGATAGTGCTATGTGATTTCAACTCTCCATTGGAAGATTCTCCGTAGTACGAAGGAGTATAAAGGAAAAAGGTTTTAATTTATACAAAGCTTTTGTCCCCTAAATATTCTCGTGACTTTGCGTGGTATTAGAAAGAAATGTATTATTTCCTAACCCTCTGACGTTTGTTCTCTAGCCCAAATCGTTCACTCCGAACCAGAGCTGGGCAAAGTCAATTCATTGACTTGACTTTTGACTTAAGTCAAGTCATTTTTTGATTGACTTTGAATTGACTTTGTCCATTGACTATGAAAAATGAATTGACTTGAATTGACTCGACAAACGAGTTGACTTGCAAGAATTGACTTTAAAAAATGACTTGACTTAAATAAAAATTTGACTTCAAAGATTTGTAACAAAAAACTTCTACCCCGCACAACTTCGTGTAGAAGGAACACGTGTGAGCTTTGGACGTTTATCCTCCCCTTTCGGGCGTGTATTACAGTATCCACTACCTTCTTCTCATGGAAACCAATTAATAAAAAAGTCAAAGATTCGAGCGCCTCCGTTACCGTTAAACCATTGTAAAATAGGCGAAATCTGAGAAAAACGGAGTCAGTCGCTTGCAAGATACTCTAACAAGTAAATGCCCATGTTCCTTCGGGAAAAGAAAGAAACAAAAGTGTTGTATAGAATCGTCTAGTAAAAGTTCCTGAAAACTAAACACTTACTAATTCTTTTCTCTAGCCACAATATAGCTTGAACTTGAATTCTTTTTCTACTTTTTTAACTTCGAATTGAATTAGGTTAGTTACTTAGATAAGTCCTGAAATGAATTGAATTAAATTTGACTTTACTTGACTTGGAAAACCCCCCGGAAAGACTGACTTGACTTGACTTGAGAAAATAACGCAATGACTTGCATTGACTTGAACAAAGTAAAATTGGTAGAAGACTTGACTTGAATTTCTAAAAATCTTTTTGACTTTGACTTGACTTTATTTTTCCTTGACTTTGCCCAGGTCTGCTCCGAACTAATGAACTGAAATTTTCCCAATTAACTTGAAATCGTTCGCTTCTTGTACTATATCCACTTTACGCTTGTAGTTATGGTTTGGCTTTGGTTAATCATGTTCGCAGTTGCAGGAGGGACAGCTGGTAAGTAAATTCGAATCCATCATACCATTTTACCAGCCATTAACGATTTGCTAACATTCAGATTAGCTACGTCGGAGTATGTGCTATGATGACGTGGTCACGAAAGAAAAAGCTTTTCTTGTCTCCTAGAGAAATTAAAACTCCAGTAAAAATTTACTTGTAGTTCAGATCTTCCTCATTTTTTAGCTAATCTGTTAAGAAAGAATTTCCAAGTATTCGAAATAGATCTTGCAACGCTGTCATATCCTTAGCGCGCTAGACCAAATACAAATCTGTCCTAGTTTCATGCGACGCCGCAGCGGGAAAACTTGCCCTAGGGAAAAAGCCTTCTTCGTCCAACGTTGTGCTACCATATGATGTTGATGTTTCTAATGTTGATGTTGCTGAACAGAAAAGTACGAACAAGCCACACAGCGCGGTCTTGCTTGGCTCTTGAAACAGAGGAAACCCGATTTTGGTTGGGCCAATGGTGGAACTACTCGGGCCATGATTGCTCTGAAAGAGGCGGGGACTGTTACTGGTGACTGGGATCCGCAAAGTCTCGAAACTCAACTTAGCATCAAACAACTCGAGCTGGAGCTTTTGCAGAAAATATGGCGGTAAGCAGTGTTCACTGCATTTTCCCCATAACTGAACGCATTTCTAATGACTCAATTACCCATTTAGAAAACCAATGGATGTAAAATCAACCGAGATCATGCTAAATGTTGTGGCCTTAACGGCGTTGTGTCACGATCCTCGCGATTTTTACGGTACCAACCTTGTCGGTAGGTTCAACGTTTACTGTTGAAGCCACAAAGTACGTCAATGTTAAAACTTTCTACATTTGCAGCTTTCCTTCAAACTGAGGAGAAGGAACATCCGTTCACATTTGCCTTTAGAATGTTAGCCATTTGCGTTGGACATGGCAACGTGAAATCCAGTCAGATTAGACGACTAGTGTCACTGTCAAACTATACCGATGAAGTATTTCCCACCGGTACTGTATACAACGTACTAGTTTACAAAATGAAACGCAATAAGCGACTTTTAATAATCGAAGTCCCTCATAAGAATTTAAGGTCCATAGGAGAGTTGCTCATACTTGTTTCTCCTCGTTTACATCCCTAGATACACTTGCGATGGTCTCTATAGCTCTGGATTGCGTGGCTAAAGACCCTGACAACAACTACAATCTGGGCCCCGTAATACGTAACAATTTGGCAGCCTTAGCTTCCCAACAAAAGCCTGATGGCAGTTTCGGGAACGTGGCTACCACTGCCATAACAATGCAGGTAAGAGTCGCATAATTTTATTAGTTTAATTCATTAGGCGCGTTGTTCCCAAACGGGAAGAGAATTTTGAGAATTTTTCTTCAAAATATGTCGACAGCTTTCGCTGTATAATTTATGCATTACGTCAGAATGCAGAAATTACACAGCGATATCAAAGTTTCTTACGTAATTTTTTTCCTTTCCAATGCTGCTTTTTCTTTAAGTGTAGAAATTTTCGAATTCGGGTAAAAAATAAGTCGAACATCCAAAAAATTCTTGGTATACTTCTGTAAGTATGAGTCGGAATTTTCAACAAATGACTTGTTCGATTGTTGGGTAGCTACATTCTTCCAAGTGTTGGAGCCACGAACCTTTGATGCGTTCAGCTATGTAACTTTTCTTCTTTTAACGGGTGTATTTCACACGCGGATGACAATGTTGGGGAACAGGACGCATTCCGAAATACAATTCTGGTTGCGTGCGTAGGGTGCGCTAGTGGGAAGCCGCCTTTTATTGTCCACTTATTGTGGATCTTTAACAGTGTCGCTAGGATACCGCTGCATAAGATTGTTTATAGCATACGTATAATCGCAAAGACCAAAGTTGGTATCTTACCAACACTGTAAATATCGACAACATTGTTTACAGCATACTTTGAGATAGTAAAAATAAAGCTGATATCCTAGCGACAGGGGTAATATAAACTACATTTGGACCATCAATGGCGGCTTCCCCACTAGCGCACCCCAACGAGCACAACCGAAACTGACCTTCGGAATACGCCCTGTAAGGAAACGGCAAACCGACAGCCGCAGTCCACAATGCGCCCGACGGATGGCGCGCCACGACTATAAACGAAGAAGAAGAAGAAGGAAACGGCAAATCAGGGAGACAACGCTAAGGGAGAATTGACGGAGAAAACGCACTCAAATTTTGGGACTTGCTCTTTTCAACTGACTTCAACTAACCCCCAATACTTTTGCTGCCCTTTTGTGCCTTTTTGAACACAAGAGAACCTTGCAAAATGAGCGACTGCTACGTAGCATATTCCAGCTCTCCCAAGTAACAATCGCTCGTTTAGTAAGGTTCTCGGTGTTCAAAAAGGTATAAAATGGCAGCGAAAGTATTGTTGTGGCGTTAGGTTAGTCAAAGTTAATAAGAATTAGTCGTCACACACCTGTAACCCCGTTTCCTGTTTCTGGATATAGGCGCTGTGGCTGCAAGAGAACCTGTCAAAAGTATGGAAGCCTCAAGCAGCACTTGACTGGCTGGTATCCAAACAAGCCGAAGATGGTTCCTTTGAAGACAATCCCTCTAGTGGCCATCCCTCTGACGGACATCCCTTTTTAACCACGGAAGCTCTCCTGGCCTTATCCGGTACCGGCTACCGTCATATTTCTCTGCCCTCATGCAACGAGTCGCGCTCCACTCGGGTAACAGCCACAATGACGACAACGTCAGCCGAATGGGTCAACATTTCCTACACGCTCTGGCATAACCGCGACATTACCGACGTCCACACTCTTAACCTCACTGCCCCAGCGAACCAATCCTTCTACGACGTTATGAAAACTGCGGAGCAACGCGATCCTGCCTACAAGTATGGAAATCACGTATGTTTATTTTGAAGTGCTACATTTTTGGACAACTTTAGATTCCAAGCCACAGACAGTTCGTTAGGTCATTACGTGCACACCATTGGATCATTGAAAGAGCAACCTATTAAGTTTACGGCCTGGTTGCTGTACCGGACGCCAGACTTCCCTGATCCTAAAAATCCCCCGTCCGACAAATACATGAGTCCAAGTGGTACGTTACGTTTCGTTTACCTTTGCTATACTCATTCCAGTATGTTACTGTACTTCTCAATAGGAGTCGATACCACGTTTATACGAGATGGAGATAACTTCTTGTTCTGGTACCGGGATTACTGAATAGTTGATACCTGTTGTCGCTTCAGGTGAAACGTCGCTGTACAGAAAACTGTATAGTGTTGCCTTTTTATATTTAAAAGCCCAATGAACAAGAAGAAGATGAAGATTATTTTACTGTGATTCTTGCATTCGCCGTTTCATTGTAGGCTACTTGTATTGTGCTTATTTTAAATGTTTGCTCTTATCCGTTTTATCTTTTGCTATGCTCAGAAAAGCCGAGATTTGCTTTTTCCACTGAATACATGAAATACTTTACACCATAATGATCTTCCTTGTGAATAATGTAGAAAAAAGTTCGCAGTAATTAAGAAAACTTGTATTCTCCTCGAATAAGGAATAATTTTGTTAACGGGCTGACATTTTTGAATTCGAGTAAAAAAAAGTCAAAAATCTCGAAAATCTTAGGATATTTCTGTCAGTGCGAGCGGGAATTTTTAACACATGACTTCTTCCATTGTTAAGAACGCTACCAAGTGTTTGCACCACGAAGCTTTGATGCGTTCAGCTATGTTACTTTTCTTCTTTTAAGGTTGTATTTAATACGGGAGTGACAAGGTTGGGAAATAGGGAAACGGGAAACAAGGGAGACAATGTTAAGGGATAGGAGATGAAAAAAAAACGCACTCAAACTTTGTGACTTGCTCTTTTCAACAGACTTTCGACTGACGAACTTCGAATAAAACCCACAACAATATTTTTGCTGCCACTTTAAACTTTTCTGAACACAGAGAACCTTACAAAACGAGCAACAGCTATGTGGTGTATTCTAGCTGTCCCAAGTAGCAGTCGCTCGTTTTGTAATTCTCTTGTGTTCAGCAAGGTATAAAAGGGCAGCGAAAAGTATTGTTGTGGGCTTAGTCGGTTGGTCGAAGTTAGTCCGAGTCAGTCCTTGTTATCAGTCGTAAGAATTAGTCGTCAATTGTAAGACTCACGTACAAAACGTTCTGAACGTAACACCTGTATACACTGTAAAAAAAAGTTTTACATTTACAATTGCAGCAAAAAATTATAAAGACTTTACTGTACAAAAAACTTTTAAAATGTTTTTCTACAACAAATTCATAGTTAAAAAATCGATTTTGTAACTACTTTTACAGTGAAGTCCTTGTAATTTTTTGCTGCGCAACGAATCATTGTAAATTCACAAAATAATTTTTTACAGTGTATCCGTTTCATTATTCTCGTATTATAGGCACAGTGGCTGCAAGAGAACCTGTCAACGGAATTTACGCCCGAAGCTCTTGACTGGCTAGTACCCAAACAAGCAGAAGACGGTTCTTTGAAGACAATCCCTCTAGTGGCCATCCTTCTGAAGGACATCCCTTTTTAACTACCGAAGTTCTCCTGGCCTTATCTGGTACCGGCTTCGGTCATATTCTCTCCTCTCGCAACGAGACGCGCTCCACTCGGGTAACAACCACAATGGCTACAACGCCTCCCGAATTGGCCCACATTTCCTACACACTCTGGCATAATCGCGACATAAACTACGTCCACACTCTTAACCTCACTGCCCCAGCGAACCAATCCTTCTACGACGTTATGAAAACTGCGGAGCAACGCGATCCTGCCTACAAGTATGGAAATCACGTATGTTTATTTTGAAGTGCTACATTTTTGGACAACTTTAGATTCCAAGCCACAGATACTTCGTTAGGTCATTACGTGCACACCATTGGATCATTGGAAGCGCAGCCTGGTAAGTCCACGGCCTGGTTACTGTTCCGGACGCCAGACTTCCCTGATCCTAAAAATCCTCCGTCCGACCAATATATGAGTCCAACTGGTATGTTTCGTTTCGTTTACCTTGCTATGTTCGTCTTGCTAAATGGTTACTGTAAGTATGTTACCGTTACTTCCATTCTCAATAGGAGTGGATACCACGTTTGTACGAGATGGAGATTACTTTTTGTACTGGTACCGGGATTAGTGAAGGTTTGATGCCGGTTGTCGCTTCAGGCGAATCGTTGCTGTTCAAGAAGTGTCTAGTGTTGCCTTTTTATATATTTAAAAGCAAAATCAACAAAATGATGAAGATAGTTTACTGTGATGCTTGCATTCGCCGTTTTATTGCACGAATATTGTGCATGTTTTAAAATGTTTGCTTTTATCCGTTTTATCTATTGCTATGCTCAGAAAAGCCGAAATTTTCCTTTTCCCTCTGAATACATGAAATACTTTACACCATAATGATCCAACTAGTGAAGAATGTAGAAAAAAGTTCGCAGAAATGAAGAAAACTCGTATTCTTCTCGAATTCCGTAATACTACACGTATTTCTTCCCATTATTGTCACTTTCACCCGAGCGTAGCTAAAATCGCTGGTTCTCTACCAAACGCTCTTAAGTTTCCACTTACCAGTAGCTGATGGAAAGGAACAATACTGGTTTCGGCCCTAATTAGGCACATAGATTCTGATTAGCGACGCAGCTGTTGCTGGTAATCGCGTCACGGGACAGTAGGCGTTCTTTTGCAAGTGGGTCCATATGCAGCGATAACAAAACACGTACCTACAAATGACAAAATCACCATAATCACAATAATTCCACGCAATGAAACATAACAATTCATAACTATTACCAGCAAAAATAAAATAATCATTCCGCGAAATGGTTCGTGATTATATACTCCGTGATTGCAATGCCTGAAAAAATTAACCAGGCTTTACTAAGCAATCACCTGCCAATACGAAGATTTCATCGTAATAGAAAAAGACGTCGTTAAATTAACGAAAAACTTAACTTTTGCCTAGTCAGATATTCTTCTACCCCTTCTTGTTTTATCAGTAGTTTTCGAACAAGTCTCAAAAGTCTTGAAGCTTTCCATTTGCCATGTTAATAAATTTGAGGAATCGCCAAAGAATGTAATGAGACGTAATGTAATGGAAGTAATGCTATGGAAGAAAGCTCAAGGAGAGAAGGCCAATTCCATGAATCTTTTTTGTGGGTTCATTTCGTATGCGAAACAGGTTTTTCCCGTGACAAGTTGATTTTACCTAACCAGGAATTTACACACTCGGCTCGGCAGGGTAATCCTATTAGGCCAGAGGGGTTCAACTTACCCCGACACGGGGAGCACAGTATCTGTCTGGCGCGGTTCCTTGCACAAAGGACATAATGAAGTTGTATCTCCTTCAGCGTGGGTCGCAGACGGTGGCGACGGAATGGGTAACGTCAACCATGTACTGGCTGCCTGAGCTGGACTATGGTACCAGTGATCCAGAAACTGCAGAAAAAAGACTCCAATCTCCAGGCCCGAAACCAACGTGGCAGAGAACGCTTCGACCAAACTTTGTACACTGCAGATAACACAAAATACCAAACGAGAATTAAAAGGTTATGTACCATAACTCAGAGTTTCGTTATAAGCCCAACTCCCAACTTTTAGGTAATTAAGACATTCCATTCGGTCCAAACTTTTCTATCCGTTTATCTTTTATGCGAAACAAAATAACTTCGCTCTACAACTTGCGACAGAAAATTCAGCAATACCCAGGCAGAGCCATGTACTTAGAAAGGGCACATTCATTGTTGCCAATGACGCAGCTGCAGGATGGGAACATTATTTCTGGCGCTATCTGTTCAGGGTATGCAGCTCTACGCATGGGAAAATGTATGGTTAGCCTCGGGCCATATGTTTAGCACGAGTTTTTGACTCGGGTAATTTTGTTTTGTCCCCTTTTGTTATAAGTGCTGTGCGCATTATACAACTGACAGCGCAAACAAGATGATTGCTACTCAGAATGCGGCTCTGATATGACATATACAAACACACTTAATTGAATATCGGTTATTTGAATACTCCGCCTAATTGAATGAAAAGTTAACTGTCCCGTTTTAAGCCCATTTAATTCAATGTAAATCTAGTTCTCTTTATAGAATGAAGGATAAATGAATACGCCGTTTAACTGCGAAACGTTCTAAAGCCCCGGTGTACATCTTACAATGCCAAATAACTTCGTTTATTTGAATACGGATCTTTGGCAATAACCTTTGACACCAGAAAGCCGCAAATTCCAGGAAATGCTTGAAAAGGTATTATAACCCAAAGAAGCTAAAACTCAAAAGCGCAAAACAGCGTTCAACCATGATTTTCTTCAAAAGAGGAATGCTTACAAACTTGACTAACCTAATTTTTAATCCAAGATAGTACAGATTTGCTATGGTCTCGTTCAGTACGTATCTTTTAACATGCTATACAGACAACTTTAGATATTAGAATACTCTGCATTTTTTAATACTATCCGTCCGGTCCCGAGCCTATACAAATAAGCGATTCGCACTGTACCTCCGCTCTACAACCCGCAAAAAGAAAATTCAGCATATCCAAGCAGAACCGCGAACTTAGACCGAGGCAAATTCATTGTTGCCCAGATGTTTGCCCAATGAAGCAGCTGCCCGACGGGAACATTATTTCTTCCCCTATCACATGCAGCTCTATGACGGGAAATTGTTACCTTGGTGCTATCTGTTTAGCACAAGGCTTTCCTACCCCGGCTAATTTGTTTTGTCCTCTTTTGTAATAAATACTGTCCGCATTATACCACCGACAATGCCAACAAGACGACTGCTAGTCAGAATATGGCTCCGATATTACATCTACTTTCATGAAAGCAATTCAGGAAAGTTAACCTCATCTTGTTGCACAGCAGGCGGATGAGCTGAGATCTGTCGAGCTCCTGATTGCAATTCATTACGGGCGATATCTGTGATCTGATGTGAGGAGAGAGCGAAAGACTCCACTGGCGACACACACAGAACGCTATCGATCCGTATTTCGAATTGTCACAGCGTCTTACCTCCATGTCGACACTAACTGCTCTCTCTTTTGATTAATCTCTTCGCTACGCTCCGGCGTGAGGTTAATTAAAGCGAGCCGCAGGGCGTGGAGGACTGGCGTGTGGCTCGGGGCGATGTTTAAGACGTAGGCCATATAGTAACCTAATTGCAAAGCTTGGAGACAAAAATGGCCCACGGGGTAGCAGCTTAAGAAAAACTCTTGCCACCGACGTTTCCACACCTGTTGGAATTACAAGAACAGAACACCATAATTACTACTGAGACCAGAACCAACCATAAAATACAGGACTCTTAACGTGCTCAAAGTAAAAAGGAACAAATTTCCCCAGCCACTTTCGAGCAACACTCGCTTTAAGAACAGAATCATTTCCTCCGGGGGGAAAGACAAAATGACCAGCAAAAAACGCCTTTTCTTTTCAACCAAGTACCTCTGCAGAAAGAGCGCCATCTGCTTTCGCAATCCTCCATTCTTCGGCGAGTCTTTTCATCTTGTTTTTCGCATAGGGCACGAGTACAAGAGCAATCAGCGCGAGACGTTTTTGCCGGCCGCTCGTAAGTCCGTCGGTGCTGTTTAAGCTGGCCCGTTCCAGTCCGTAAAAGTTCTCAGCAAAGGACGCCCCGTAATGCTTCAAGTAATGGCGCTGGACCCAAAAAGTGACCCATAAATAGACTTCCTCTGAATACCGGTACACTGGACCCCAGACGGCCGGGTACTTCTCGGCCAGTACCTGTTTAGAAGGCGACAATACATTACAAAAAGTCCGTTTACAACGTTTCCAAGTGTTACGCTCACACAAAAGCGCCCAGCAAGGACCAGCTTTATGCGTGAATACGCTTCAAGCGCGAAAAAAAAAATATTAATAAAAAATATGCTATTCCGAAGAGAGAAATTACGCGAACGACGTGTCGGAAAGCCGGTCCCAGCGCATTGTTGAGACTCTCTTGGGCGACCACTTCAAAGATGGACGGTTTCTCCGCTAGTGTTTGGCTTAAATGTGCTCCCCTTTCAGCCATCGCTCTCTATTGACTCGTTCCGTGTCCGTGGCTTTCGTCCGGTAACCTGCTCAGCACCAAAACTCGCTTGTTATCTGAAAAGACAAATAAAGCGTTAGTAAACGAAAACCAAGGGTTTCTATGCAAGCTGCTACGGGGATATGGGCCCTGTGTACTGTCTTCTTTGCCAGGTACGACACGCAAGTGGCTCAGGCCAAAAGGGATTTAGCGAACGGTTTACAGCGTACAGCGCAGTGGTATCGGTCGCCGACTCAAGGGCGCCCCGGGCTTTCAGCGAACGATCCTACGTGCTCGTCAGTCGCTGTGTAGCCCTCTGCAGCTGTAGACCGCCTTACTACTAGCAACGTGCGAGCTTTTTTGGCGATTACTTGTCAAAAGAGTTCTCTATCGTATGTGAGATAACTAGTCCAGATTTGTTTCAAGAACGCAGCATATCAGTAAGTAGATACTTGTCACTACTCGTGTCAATCTATAATCGGCTTGCAATGTCTTTGCCATTCTAATCACGACACTAGAATTAAATACGATACTCAACAAGCCGCTTTGGCAAGGCAATCGACCCCTAAATCGCGTTTTAAATCTAAGAACGCTGGGCAACAGTTTTTTTCATGGTTTTTTCTTATTGTTTTTGAGAGAAAAATAAACACATACTTTTTTGTTGTATTGTAAGTGTTTGCTTAGTTTAGGTTGAAGAGAAAGTCTTCTTGCGGCAGGATGATCAGCTTGGGAACCAGCGAGATTAGTTTATCGAGAACCTACTTTTTTCCCTAAACTCTTTATAGACCTGGCGTGCTACTATAGTCAAAGCCTATTATTTTCTTCTCCCGGCATATTTCGTGTTTGACGCAGAGCTTTCGACATGGCCATGGACGCAAAAGGGTCTACGGACGGATCAATAGTTTCTTTTCAAGTTGCACCTTTTCGATGAATCAGATCTTACTAGCGACACAACAAAAAAGGAACGAAATTCCTTTAAAACTTAAAATTAACCCGCTTTATGGTGGGATTTCTGACAAATTCCTAGCGAAATTTTCTTTGGACAGTTGTCTTCGACTGTTATCTTTCAGCTCAACGACGCGTTTTCCGGAACTGAAGGAATTACAGCTCTTTTTTTTTTCTTTCTAGACATGGGCTGGCTCTGCCTAATATTAATGTTCGTGGCAGGAGTGGCGTCTGGTAAGTAATCACGTATTCATCCTAATTTGACGAGCCGTCGACGGTTCGCTGCTCTTGACGTGGTAACAGGCACATCACCACAGCTTCAACATGGAAGATGGGTCAGGGTTCAGCGGCAAGACGGGTTCAGTTACTGTCTAGCGACACTTCCCTAAGCATTAATTAAACCCGAGTACAGCTTCCTGTTTTGCATATGACAATCGATATCTTCTCAAATATTGTATTCGGGGCGGAAATCATTCCAGAAACCACAGGTTAAGGGGAAATGGAGCCATAAGTTCATAGCCATCTCAAAGCGTTCTAAGGCTTCTAATGAGATCCTTTGTTACAGCAAAGGGGAAAGAAGGGGGGAAATGTCACGGCAAGTCTTCACTTGTACCAGTGGCTTAGAACAAAACCTCTTCTTCAATTGAAACCCCCCTTATCCTGCTTTTCTCTATTGCAGACTAAGAAATAACGACCTTGGATCGTTAAGAAATCCCCGAGAGAAAGACGGTATTTCCTATGATCATCCAGCGTTGCTTGTTATCGAAACGCAAACCGAGCTTAAATGCTTTAAAAACGTAAAGTTTCATTACACTGTACGAAAAATTTGCAGTCTACCAGGGGAAAATGGCATCTAAAAGCAAGGAACCCAGATTGGGGCTCTTTTTCTGCCCTAAGTCAATATTGGTAGCTTTATCCTAAAAATGGTAATGTAAGGCCCAAAAATCGGTATATGACAAAACCAAAACATGGCGAGTAAACATCCGTAAACTGACGTATGAGACGCCGAATATTAGTCCTAATAATAACCATAATAAGGTTAATGCCATTTCCTATTATTCGGTAGAAATTTTGACGCACAATTTACTTTTAATTTTTGTGATACGAAATTAAATAGCATTCGACACACAATTTTAAGAGTAATCACACAGAATATAACCTAAACTACACATGACAAAGCAAACTGAAAAATAGCACTCAGCAATACACCAAACAACTCAACAATAATAAATAATGCAACAGTTACCGAAGCTCAACAATACGACTTCAAGAAAAGTACACAGTACAAATAGCATTCACCAACACAAATAACCGGCAATGTATAGCACAACATATGCCAAGAATTTCTCCAACGTAAAGAATACAACATTCACCATACAACTTCAACAAAGTTCCCAATAAAAATTCGTGCAATAAACCCCCACAAAATACGCAAAAAAAGAACGACTTTCAACAATGCAAGTTTTATACAACGACAATTTCACATTACACCAATAAAATCATATGGAGGGAATAACACACACAGCCGCTTGGCACAAATATTAATTAGTTTTGGCTCTGGCTCTGAAGAGTGCAATAATCCAAGAGTTGAAGTTTGAAGAGTTTGACTGTTTTCTAAATCAAAGAACGTCTGGGAGTTGTGTTTCTCCTTAGCTCTGTTAATTACTAGAAGCATGTAATTTACTTCTGCCAATCTCCAATGTAAGTCAACGAATTAGCTGCAGGAAATTAGCAAAGTTTGGAAATAGACTACCGATATTTGCGAAATATACCAGATTTGAGAATACATTACCAATATTTGGATAAAGAATATCCAAAGTAGGTAAATATTAACAAAACTAAGCTAAAATTACCCTCTTTTGGTGAGCGGACCCATACTTAGATATCAGGTACCAAGTTTTACTAGCGACTACTAATTTCAGACCCATAAAACTAAAAAAATTGGTACACTGTAAAAATGGGTGTTTTTACAGTGTACCGTTTGAGGCGCTGCAAAGTTTCTTGGCGGATTTATTAACGTAAACGAATCTCCAACAAAGGAAACCCAAATTACTGGGAGAATTCCGCTAAACTAAGGTTCAGCCTACTTCGGTAATTAGCTGTCAACCTACGCGAGAAGTCGTTTATTTCTCAGACGGGGACAGACGGTGGGAATCGAGGCAGTATACGTCCACACGCTGTGACAGCTATGAATTTGTGTAGGAACACATTGTGTCCAATATAATAAAAACCCTTTCCTTTTTTCGTTGCTTTTTTTCTTTTCTTTTTTTCAGTTAACAATGCGCTCATTCATGAAGAAGCAGCGCAACGCGGACTTTCGTGGCTCTTGGGTCGCCGGGGCCGTGATTTCGGCTGGGGACCTGATACATCCCGGGCCTTGATGGCCCTAAAAGGGGCGGGGCCTGCTATTGGCGGCTGGGATTTTCAAAGTTTAGAAGCTCAACTTAGCGCAAAGCAACTTGAGCTGGAGATTATGCTGAAATTGTGGAAGTATGTTCTTCTCAAATTATGTCAGCGATTAACTTTTATCCAGTTACTTCTCTGCTAAATTAATTTGTCTTGTCTATTACTACTCTGATGCTGTTTTTTCTACTGCTGCTGGGTTCATTACTTTAGGACACCCATGAAGCTAACGACAGGAGAAGTATCACAATACGTGCTGGCCCTAACTACGTTGTGTTACGATCCCCGGAATTTCTACGGCACGGATCTCGTCGGTAAGTTGCGGAAAACGTTTTCGTTAAAGATACTGCAGGTCGTTGACCTTAAAAGTTTGAACATCTCCAGCCTTACTGCAAGCGGAGGATATCGACCTGCCGTTCCAATTCGCCTTTAACACATTGGCCATTTGCGCCGGTGGCGGCCACGTGAAACGACGCCATGTGAGACGTTTACTAGACCTCTCCGACCCGAGCGAAGGATTACATAGCACCGGTACCGTACTGGCATTTTAAAACGGCTTACCGACAATAGCTATATGCTCCTTTTGGGCTACTGGGTTATAACTGGCTAATACTACAAATAAGGCTTTAAGAATACGGTGCAGCTAGGCGTGGTATCGGGGAATCACTTGTTAAACGGCGTCAGCGATTTCGCCAAAACTACAACTATTTTTTACAACTACTACTACTACTACTATTTCTTTAAACAATATCGAGAGTAACGTTTTAAATAATGAAATTTAGTGCATGCCGTCGAGATTTTCTCCGAAAAGCTCTTCATAATCTTTTAAAAAGCGAGTCAACTTTTAGTTCTTTTTTCAGCAGAGCAATTCCTATCATTCGATTGCAAAGTTCACAAGAGCCACTTGAAAGTATTCTTTTAACGAAAACGGAATTCAAATTTAGTTTTGGAGCTGTCACCTAGGAAATTTCAGAAAACTATTTTAGGTGATAAATCCGAAACTAAGAGACGGGTTCGAACTTCCTTTTCGCTTATACATAAAGATAAAAGGTGCTTTAGTATACCTTGAGACCGTGTGTTTAAAAATGCTTTTTACAAGAAAATTTGATATTTGATTCGCTTTTTACAAATTGACTGGAATTTTTAAAAGAAAATCCAACGATGTGCACTAGATATTACAATCCGAGACTTTACTGTTGAGATTGTTTAATGAAATATTGAGAAGTTTTTGGCTCAATCTATGTTCATTTTCTCCAGTACTAGGTAACAACGAGGTCACTAAAGGGCAATGGACATAAAAAACAACTTTATCTTATAAAAAGAGCGAAAAATCTAGTTTCTGGATGTCTTTTTCTCAGGTGCGAAATGTGAACAAGATATTTCGGAAATAAGATATCTGAAATTCAAAATTTCCCGTCCGTGACATCACGCTTCTCATGGGCGGAAAAAAGGCCCCAAAATTTGGGAATAAATATCTCCAGAACGGCTGGTCAGAAAGAAAACGAAACAAAATTCTTTATTCTTAGAACAATGTTTATTATA
This sequence comes from Triops cancriformis, assembly GCA_020615345.1. Lineage (NCBI taxonomy): Eukaryota > Metazoa > Arthropoda > Branchiopoda > Notostraca > Triopsidae > Triops > Triops cancriformis. Next base: position 15,218 of record JAHZNP010000065.1, on the reverse strand, counting down.
ATAATCCATCAAAATCTCTATATGCGTTTTTGATGTCCATTGCCCTTTAAGCATCTCGCTTCCTTGTGCCAGCTCCTAATCTGCCTTTACACTGTTGAATCTGCGAGTTAGTTAACACTAGATCAAAAGCTATAATAATATTTCTTCGAAATTTACTTGCACGCAGTGTGACGTAACTTCACATCCTCACTCTTCACTTGTTATTCCCCAGATACGCTGTCGATGGTTGCTATGGCTCTTGCCTGCTTGGCTAACGGACACAAGAACCGCCACTTGCTGCCATTCGTCAGTCCGCCTTTAGAAGCCTTAGCTTTCGAACAAAGAGCCGACGGAAGCTTCGGGAACCTGGCTACCACCGCCTTAGCCATGCAGGTAGCTTCTTTATCTAACGTAACTCGGTTACGTTCATACACTTCACAAGTTTCTCTTCGCAATTGTGAGGCATTACTTCGAAATGACTGCCCACCTGACAGTCACGAATTACTGTAGTACTCGTATCCTTATCTTCTGCTACCGAACTGGTACGCTTGACAGCCTGCAGTACAAGCTCTCAAGCGCACAAATACTTGAGCATTCCGTGAACTCAATCAGCCACTTTCCTAACGACTTGAGCTCTTACCTCCTGGTACTAAAAGTCATCTAATTCGCGTTTGCCTTTCTACCGCCCCCCAGGCGCTTTCGCTGAAAGAGAATCTGACGAATCAATGGAAGCCTGAAGAAGCCCGTAACTGGTTGGTAGCCAGCCAAGCTGAAGACGGTTCTTTCGAAGGCAATTTGTTCGCGACGACTGAAGCCTTACTAGCCTTGTCCGGTACCGGCTACGGCCACATTTCCATATCAAAATGCCTTCCTCCTTCCGGAACTTCTGCTTCCTCTTCGTCCACAGCAACCGGAGGTAACTCATCATACATTCAAATTCATCTCATTCGAATTGCAGATTACGTGAGCTGATCCTCTCTCCCTTTGTTCCCGGTACTCCCGACACATCACAGCAGACGGTCACCTTCTCGAAAGAGCAGAGGTCGGAACGCCATCGACAACGGTGGCGACTACCACTACTACCACCCTGCCTCCCAAGAAGCCCCACCCAGGTGTCGAATTGGTTAATATTACTTACACGATGTGGATCAACCGCAATGTCACCGATGTACATACAATTAACCTCACCGTCCCAGTGAACCAAACGTTCTTTGAAGTCATGAAAACCGCCGCGGAGCTCGATTCCCGATACGAGTAACAGCCATTCTTGAAAAAATTGTACAATGACTTCTAATACTTTCAGATTCTCTGCGTCAACGTGGCCTAATGGTCACTACGTGCACACCATCGGTGGCATCAAAGAACAACCTATTGGGTTCCACTTTTGGTTGCTCTACCGAATGTCAACGTTTCCTGATCCCAACAATACTCCGCCTACCACTTTCGTCGCTCCTGGAGGTACAGTCCTTGAAACGAAAATCGCGATACGGAGCGAATACAGTGGAATCTCGCTATAACGAACCCTGGCTATAAGGAAATGTCGGCTATACGGAGGAGGTCGGAAGATTCTGGTCTATGTTACGGTACTATCGAACATAGCAAAGTTCGGATATACCGCAGTGTTCTGGATCTTTCAAAAAAGATCCGATGATTTGATCGGATCGGATCTATTTTATTGACGATCATTTGCCGATCAAAATCAGGCCACCTGGTGGGCATTACTGAAAACTTCGCATCTCTTTTTATTTTGGAATTTCTTAATAATTGTCGGAATTTCGATCATTAACAAAATGATCGGATCCGGATCTTTCCCGATCCGGATCTACTTTTTTAAAAGTTTTGCTGAATTTGATCGGATCGACTGAAGTTGACGAATGATGGATAGTGATCGAAGATCCGCCCCCCAAAAAGATCTGGAACACTGATATACCGAGGAGTTTTGTGTCCCCAGGAGGTTCGTTATAGCGAGGTATTCCAGCAATCCAGCAAAGCCGATTGCTTGCGTTCATACCTCATAAGTTTTTACTTTATTACGTGAATGTCGCGATTTGAACATTTGAATAATTTCAATTTATGCAAAAATACCATTATGTAAGGGAAAACGTATGGAAATTTAAGAATATGTTTTTATCTTACAGGAGTGGATGACATATTCGTACAAAACGGAGATCATTTTCTCTTCTGGTACAAGAACATATAAATGTTTCCAAAATTTTTCCTTTCCAGTGGAACGTTTCACTCATAGAGCTTCCTTTGCATTGGCTTATTTCCCTTTTTTGAAAAGAGCTGAGTCAAGGAGATGAAAAAAAATGCTTTGCTGTGATGCTTGCCTTCTGTAAAGAAAAAGAGATCTCTGAAGTTTTTAGAACGCTGATTTGTGTATAACTGTCTCTCGTTGTGCTAATAAGGGGAAAAAAGGAACTCACGATGCACTTTTAATATAATAAATTCCTAACACAACAACGAGTAGCGTTATTTGTGAAACTTGAAACCATTCTACGGTGCTCAAACTTCGCACCATCCACGTCTTATCCCAACAAAATGGTTGGTTCAAAGCGCATATGCTGCTATTATACTCGATTTGCCGTGAACTATTCATAAATTCTTTCTCGCTGTCGGTACCGGGCTCAAAATTCACCACCACATGGCGCATTACGCGATTATGCGCCAAGACGTTGGTTACATTTAGTATGATTCGGACGCTCGTTATGACCGACCCGAGAATTTCAATCTGGTAAGTGACATTCGCTGGGAAGTTCATACACATTTGAGTATCTTGGTCATAGTAAGTCATCCTGATATCGGTGTCATTCCGGTTTTCGAGGAAAAGCCTCGAAGCGTTCTCCCCTTGGACGTTAGTCCGATTTCTTTCCAATACCTCCTCGGTCCAGTTCGTTTGGCAGTTCCCCGTACAGGCGATTTCGTAATTTGGCTGGATTAAATGCCAGCTGAGTACGTCCCCAACGACCTGGTGCTCGAAAGGATCAGTCCAGTTTCCAATTTGGGACGCTAAACGCAGACAATTTTCTTCCGTCACCACGGCATCGCACTCCGAAACAGAAGAAATGTTAAAAGCTAGCGTCCCCGTGACGCAATTCCCATTGAATGCCAACGGAATTAAAAAATCTATCGGCTCCCTGGGGTGGAAGATTTGTACAGGATCGCCAGCCTCATAGAGCTTTCGCTCCGCTCCGTAATTGAATGTCCCCGCGCTGCCCAGCAACTTTTTCATTTCGGTACGTGACAGGAATGCTCGACCAGGGTACGTGGAACCTATATAGGAACTTGTGCCACCCATAATACATACAAAAGAGGGTGTTTGTGACCCATCGCACAGCCATTTGTCTAGCACTCGATTCTTTTCGCATTCTTTCAAACCAGCGGCGCAATCCTACGGAATCCAAAACTTGTTCTTTACATTATAACAATGCTATAGAAATCTAAGAAGCCTTACTCTATCACAGCAACATTCTGGTTCGCAAACATTAGGAGTAGAATCGCAAGGACAAGGCAGCGGAACTACTGCTTCGGTAGCCAGTGACGTCACTACATCTGCCTTCTCCCAGTCAATTGGCTCAAACTTGCTCTCTTCATTTGGAATCTCCGCTAAAATCTCACAATAAACTAATGCGAGCACAACAATGAAAGGTCGCATCCTGTATTTCAAGGTGTTGGAACTGTTCGATGGACTCTTCAACCATCATCCCGCGCTTAAACCTGGGCGATACTCCGTCTGTTGGGTTTCGTTGTCATAGCAACCACCCCGGTTGTCATGGTAACGTTAGAATTAACTCCGCCCCGCTGGGGCTAGCTAGCTGTATACAAATATTAAATCCGTCCGCTGTTTTTACAAGTCCGATTGCTAATGGTGCTTTCTGCCTATTGTGCTAGTCCTTCATAAAAGCAATGTATGCCTGCAGGGGGCAAAAAACAAGCTTGTTTCGGAATTCAGGGTTCCATCTGAGACTGTTTACGAAAGGAAATGTAACAAACAACCCCCAACAACAAAAGGACAGGTGGATAAAACGCTTTGCTCAAGCCAGTGTGGGTGCCTTTGCACAAGAACCCCCTCAGCTGGAAAACACATACTTGGGAGATGAAGCCCTACGGTCACAAATGAGAAGAATCTTTCCAGAACAGGTCTTTTCCACTTTTGCCTTCATTTTACAATTTTTTTGTTTTCTTTTTCTTTTTAAGTGAGCGATGTGTTGTTAAGTTGCCTGCTTTCAGCATTCAGCATTTCACCGTATCAAGAGTTTGTCATTATGGACCCAGGATAGTATTTAAAATGCAATTGTAGTCGCCATAAATGCAACTTATCTGCTGTTATCGATTGGGACGCGCTGCAGAAGTTTTCGAACATTTTCCTAGCCTAAAATTTATGTAATCCAATTTTGCCAACCCGGCAGGCTGACAAAAGCGGAGTTCTAATGTATATAAGCGGAGTATCTGGGAACTCTTAAGACAGCCAATGTCTTAGCAGAGGCCACCGAACTAGACCTGGTCAAATTCAAAGAAAGTGAAAAATCATTGTGATTTTTTCGGCTGAATTCAATTCTACTCGGGCTAATTTCGTCTACGCAAATTCTATTCAAAGCTAAATCAAGTAAGATAGACAACAAGTGACGCGAACACTGAATTGTGGCTCGAGATAAGAGGGAACAAAAGCAGTGCTTATCGGTTTTCAAGATCCATACTTGTGCCTTCTACATAACATTGTACCGAGTCGAAAATAAAAAGTAAATTTTGAAGTACTCTTTCCCCAATTCATTTTCTTTTAAGTCAATTCCTTCAAATTCATTCTATTCTTAAGTCAATTATATTCAATTAAAAAAATTGTCAGTGGACAAATTAAATTAAAGTTCTATGGAAATGAATTGAATTTAAGTCAAACCAAATTCAATGAATTGAATTTGCCCAGCTCTGCTCTGAAACAAGTAGGTTCAAGTGCACTCTTGCACCTGTCCATCCTTTCTGAGCGAACTCTCGAGTTGTACAAGAAATCGCTCCCGAAAGAGCGCTTTATCTGATGTAAAATGTTTCAAGCAGTTTTTCTTCCTAGGTATTAGTGGATGTCGACAAAGATTTGACGAGATTTGGTGCTCGGGTTGCAACCGACATTTACGCCCTGGGAAGACAATGTGAATTAGAGCCCCCCTACTTGAAGACCCACGATGCTTGGGGCAACAGTACCGGCACTGTCGGTATTTCAGACATTTTCTTACGATTACCAAAAGTACATAATGAACCTTGCTCTCCAACTCTTGTTCCGACAAAATTCCCCACGAATACTTGAAACAACCCTGAAGCGTTTTATGATGAAAGAAATTCCAATCTACCCAGAAACATTTCTTTTCTTTCCTGAGAAATTGCCTCTTTTTTTTAAAAAAAAGTACCCAACGAACTAATTAAATACGAAGTCTTTCTAATTAATTTCTCCCAAAAGTTTCTCTTTTTTCTTATAAGTTTCGTTCCAAGAAAAATAGTCTGAGAGTTATTTAACCTTTTTCTCTTGTGTTTAGTGACTTGCGATGCGTGGAAGGCACTGAAAGGTATAGCAGCGGAAGAAGGTCTGATTTCCTACGCGTACACGAGGCCTTACGCGGCTTACAGTCGCCTTTATCAAGTCATCAAGTTGTACTTGTTTTCTCCGTCATCTGGACTCTACAACTGCCCATTGGCCATGACCGACGGGGCCGCCAAAACACTCGAAGTAACGCTGACATATTTTCCTCTCCCTTTTTCTTTCTTATTCTGTTGCTTACGCCTAGAAAAATTCCGAACATGACCGGAGCTTTTAATATCACGTTTGTTATTCAGGTTTTGGGCTTACGAAGTCACGACGCGTTTGCCAGGTTAACTACGCGGGATCCGAACAGATTCTGGACTTCAGGCCAGTGGATGACGGAGAAAAAGGGCGGATCGGATGTCGCTGGGGGAACAGATACGGTGGCCATCGAAGAAGATGAACAATTCAGATTATACGGATACAAGTGGTTCTCTTCCGCCACCGACAGCAACATGTCGCTCACCTTGGCCCGCGTCATCAACCCCGAAACGGGCGAACCTACCCCGGTATATTTCCTTTCCTTTTCTTATGCATAGCATTTTTATCACCGATCCGCCTTTGGAATTCACGTGCGTCAAAAGTCAAGTACCGTTTTTGTATGTTAAATGCTAACAAAAAGAAATCCAATTTAACTATTTATAATGGAATAAACTGCCAGTGTACGGGTGTAAACTTGAATACTGTCTAGGTTGTCGCGACGTAAGTATTTTTTGCATGCTTCGCTTAATTCGAAATTCGGTTAAAACGAAAACAATTGCCAGTGCCCTTCGATTTCGTTATAACCGGTTTCCACTATAACCGATACTCAGTTAAGTGGGTTCGACTATATCTTATGCTCTTTTATGTTAACAGGGAACCAGAGGTCTGTCGCTCTTTTACGTCAACGTTCAACCGGGCGAACATTTGCAATTGATTCGGTTGAAGGAGAAGCTCGGAACACGACAACTTCCGACCGGCGAGCTTTTGTTAACCGGCTTACCCGGAATGCTGGTCGGTCAACCGGGTCGCGGAGTGGCCAACATTAGTCCGATGTTAACCGTCACGCGTTTACACAACGCCGTCGCCAGTGTCGCTGCCATGCGCCGGTACTTGACAACTTTCCAATCTGATCTTTTCGTTTTCTTTTCCGAAACAATATATCGACAAGCTCAAGAATTTATCTAATAACCGATTCATTTGTCTTTCCCCGGGCAGCATTCTGAGTCTGGCGCGCGATTACAGCCTTCGTCGGAAAGCTTTTGGACAAATAATTGGGGATCAAGCGCTTCATATCCGAACGCTGGCCTTATTAGAACTGAAGACTCGTGGTTGTCTTGCATTCCTGCTCGAAATGGCCAAGTACTTTTACCGTAATTCGTCCCTTCCAGGCTAGTACGCAAGTCCCAAAAAAAGGACTGTAATGAAGTCCAACTCTTTTTGCTCAGTTATAGGTAATTGTAACTCCACGTCCTAGTCATTCTTTTGACCTGAAAACCAATTCCAGTCCCAAATCCAATTCTTTGTACAAACTTCTAAACCAGTCCAAATCAAAGTCCAATTCCTCGCAAAAGAATTGCCCAAGTTCGGTACATGCACTTCCATACAAATTGGCAGATATATTCACACAAAATTCAAATCTCTGAAGAAATTTTAATTTACGCCCCCGCTCATCACTGAATATACTTTTCAGTACCTCGTAAAAACATGAGATTTTCTAACACTCAGCTAATAATTGCAAAGAATGGTCGCAAATTGAATTGTTTTACCTTAAGATGCCTAATTAGGTTCGAATTTGCCCTTCGCGAGGCAGAGTGAATCTCACGGCAGATGTTGCAGGTTACTTTAAAAGTACCTTCTTCAAACGAGTAACCCTTTGCAAGCGTGAAATAGTTATAAATGCAGAACTCCATTTCTGTCAAGAAGTCGTTGCAGACTGATTGACTGGAAACCGCTCACACTCTTTACATAATACCCGTTGAGCTACTTCCTTCCATTAACTGTTCTTGGAAGCTTAAAGTGAGGGTACAACTATAATAAGCCTCGTCCCTAATAATTTTCCCTAATAGGCTCCTTTCAACTTTTACCTCTTTCTAGGGTAAAAAGGATATACTGACTGCGTCGTAGGTTCCTCATGAAAACGTTAATTCGATTCCCACTAAAATTTCCCCAAAGCAGTTGGCATCTTTCTTTTGACATGCCAATCCCCTAACATAACTATCCGACTCCCTTCCAAGTTCATTTCAAACAGTCGATACCAATTCAAGTGCAAGTTCAACTCATTAATAAAAAAGAGTGGTCGCACGTGACCAATTCCGTAAAGCAACAAAAAATGAGGTTAATCCGGACTTAAGTTCAAATCAACTCGAATTCCGTACAAGCCTGGTCCCCTCCATCGAGGCTAAACCGTAAGGATCAAGACCAGGAATGCCATGTATGATTTGTTGTTAGGCTCTTGGGTGCGGAAGAAACTAATGAAGCGCAAGAGGCAGACAAAGAGTTGCTCCGTTTCCTGACCCCGATTCTGAAACTGTACACCGGTAAATTGGCGGTGCAAACCGTGTCCGAGGGGTTGGAATGCTTCGGTGGCCAGGGTTACATGGAAGACACGGGCCTCCCTTGCATCCTACGTGACGCCCAGGTTGCGAAACGCATTACTGATTTAGAAAAGAAACAAAAGACCAGAGAAAACGACAGCTAATGAGCGTCTTTACATTGGGGATCTCAATAGGTGCTCCCCATTTGGGAAGGGACGACGTCGGTACTGTCCTTGGACGTTCTCAGAGCACTGAGCAAACACCCAGAATCATTGATCACCTGGAGTCAAAGGGTGGACCAGGCTCTAGAGAATCCAGGAGCGCTAGAATCGTCCGTTGGCTTTGTTCGCCAAGCGAAAGAGAAACTTTTGCCTCTGTTTCACCAAGAGCCAGCCCATATCGAGTACAACGCCAGGGAAATCGCCTTCGGCGTCGCGGACGTCACTATTGGTAAAAGTTTCATTGGGTCCCATCGGCCACTCTGGGGAATTTGAACTTTAATTTTAATTACTTCTTCAACAGGGGCACTTTTGATAGAGCACGCTAAATGGGACGGCGCTACGGAATGTGATCGACTGGTGGCCCAGCGTTGGGCTCGTCTGCTGATGCGTTATCCCAGTCCTGACTTCCTCGATAGGAAAGCTATGGAAGACGACAGAAAACTGACTTTCGACGGTTATAAGTCATCCAATCTTTTAGCCAAATACTACTAATGTCGACTTGATGAAATGGTTTTGTAGCAAATACACAGTTATTACGGGTTAGCAAAATGGGAGCGCCAAGCGGATTATTCTCTATTCTTTTGGGTTCAGGTGGTCTGGTTTGTTAGGGGGAAAAAAACTTAAGCTTGCGAGAGCTTATTCAACGTTTTGTTTGTAAGCGGCTTTCGGAAGCTTAGGAAAACGAGTCAAGAAGCAAAAGGAGAGAAATTTAATAAGAAACAAGTCTCGACGCCACGAAAGCCATAGAGAACTTTCTAACCTATAAGAGATTGCTCAAACTTTTTTTACCATTCGCTGAACGCTTTTTTGGGAGTTCACAGAGTGTGTAGGTATGAGGCCATTAATATTTTCGCTAGAGCGTTTTTTGAAAAGTCCTTTCGCTTTACAAGCTTGGTTTATTTCTTAGCATTCTAACTACCACATGAACTTGCACTTCTCGAGCGAAATATGCCTTCCCGAGAATTTAACCAACACGATCGGTCAAATCGAGCGAAAGTCGCTCTTTTCCCATGAGTCAAGAAAAGGTTTTTTTAAGGCCACTGTATTATTTAATCGTCCTTGTCTTATGGACGATTAAATGGATAACTAGCGTCGACGATTTTGCATCTGCCACTCAATGTTTCTCGAAGCAATATTGACAGTAAAGCTTTACTTAATAAGCTCTACAATCTTACAAATCTTTGATAAAAGGCAAGGATAACCAACCGTTTTTTAGGAAATCTGTTTACTTATTCCAGAATTCTGAATTTCGAAGATTTCTCCACGTTATATTCTAGGTATTATTTTCATGTTAAAATGTCGCAATAAAAAGAATGAAAAAAAATGCAACAGTTACAGAAAAATCGTCAACACAATTCTCTTGTTTCTCTCATCCAATATGTAAAATAAGGCAAATGGACCGCAACAGGCGAAAGCCTACGCAGTTAGTCAATAAAAAAGAAAGGCAAATGGTATACAGTTTCCTTATGCTTAACTTTAACTGATGAAACTAAAGAAGCTCTCAATTTTCAACCTCAGTTCAAACATTAAGTCTACTGTATATTGTATGGAAATACATGGAAAACTTGCGTAGATAGTTTACAGCTCCATGTTTCTCGAAATAATATCGGCAGTAAAATGTAACTTGATAATCATTAGAATCTTACGAAGAGATATCTTTATCTCTAAATATATCTGAAAAGAGGCAAAGATAATGTAAAATTGTTCCAGGAACTCGTTTGCTCTTTTTCCAGAATCCTGAATTTCCGAACTTTCTCCACGTTAGATTCGAGTCATTGTTAATGTTACTAAACACTAAAAAACCTCTCTGTTTTCAACTTTAATTCAAACACTAAGGCCACTGTATGCCGCCCTTCTCTTTTGGACGACCATGGAGAAAACTTGAACGATTCTGCACTTACCACTCAGTTTTTCTCGAAGTAATCTTGACAGTAAAGTTTTGATGAATAATTTCGTGAAACTTATGGAGAGGTATCTATTGAAAAGAGGCAAACATAATTTACAATCGTTCCAGCAACTTGTTTGCTTATTTCAAAAATTCTGAATTCCCAAAATGTTTTCTATTAATGTTCTATTCTAGTTATTATTAATGTCAAAACTTTGGTCGAAACACTACAGAAAAAAATGCAAAGTTACGCAATTTTCTCGTTTTTCTCGTTTTTCTCATTCAGTCAACGCAAAATAAGACAAAGGGTATACACTTAAGGCTGCAAATATACGATACGTTTCAATACGGATGAAGTTTTTCTCCCTTCTTGTACGCCTTAAAGATCTTGTTTAAAAACCGCCCACTCGCCAAACACGATTTTTCTCAGAATACTTTCGTAATCCCGAGCCTCTCTCGGGTCACTGTTGTCAAATCGTGCAACTCACAAAGGAATTGTCCACCGTGCCCCCATAGTGAATCAGGAGGCCTACGGCGGCATCAGAGGATTTGTACTATATTTCAGGGCAGCTAAAATAGAAATAACACACAAATTCTCCAATAAATGCGAAACGCTCGATTCTTTCCCAAACCAATTAATACAGCGGTCGCTAAAACTCGTCATTGACGTTGAGGACCACTGTAAGCAGTCAACCCAGCCTATAGGCCTAGTGTTCCCATCACGAGTGATCCAAACACTCCCATGCTCTTCTAAGAACCCACCTGCTAGGGGATTTACATTAATAACGGCGCCCAAGTCAAACACGAAGTCGACGATTTCGTTCATACATAATTGGGTAGGCCCTTCTCGAGTGACGACATCCTAAGGCCGATGAAATACTGAATAAAAGACGTTAGAACAAGGTGCGATCCTTGTCTCGATCCGACTAGCTAATGTGCTTCCTTGTTTTACTGAAAAACAAAGACGGAATGGCACAAGTCCAAAGCTTGTACGCGTATTTAAAAGACGACGTAATGAAGCGATAATGAGTACTAAATAATAAGCCACGTGTTGAGTTCTTCGTCACGTGCAGCACGCGACAAACAAGTCACACTTGTCTGCTTCTCTCCGCACAAAGCTCAACCTAATCAATCGTTTATGAAACAATACCTGGGGACTTTTTTTTCTTTTTACAAAATATAACGAGAACCCATGGCTTGGTGACGACATACTCTCTGTGTAAGAAAGTCCTAATAAGTGAACCCGAACTACGGTAACTAATGAAGGCATTCGTTCGTGGGCGTTGGGCCGTCTTCCACGAGATTTTGAACGCTTTCTTTCAGTTCACGATGGAAAAAATAATACGACTCTGAATCAATTCTCTATCTTGTACAGTAATGAGAAAAAACTGTACTTGCCAATTCACAGAGGTCTAATGAAGCCTCTCGAGGCTGACTTACTTTCATTAAAGGGTGAAGGGGCTTGAAGCTTCAACCAATCCCTGTCCATACAAAAAGGCAGACCGCGAAGTTTGAATTTTTTTATTTAGATAACGTATAAATAATCAAGGCCGTACCCAGGGGGTGGTTTTTGGTGTTTAACCCCCCCCCCCCCCCGAAATTTGTGTTTTATAATGGTGAACATAGGAGAATACCCAAATGTCCAAAAAAATTGCATATTAACCCCCCCCCGAAACCTTCAAAACCCTCTCCGAACCAAAATCCTGGGTACGGCCCTGTAAACAATACAGTGAAAGATATAGAATTATTGATGGCCACAGTTCTTTCCTCCTGTTCAGGCTGCACCATATTTTAACTGTTGTTGGGCTCACATTTCTTGCAATTCTTTTAAAGATGGACGTCGCAATTCTTGTAAAGCTGGACCGGGCATTTAAGTTCGACAGTTAAGCCTTTTTTGCTATTTACTGCGTTGAAGTGGCCTTTGTAAAATATAGTTGCTTTCCTTAATGAATATTGCCTATTCTTCCAACCAATTCAGATGTGTCATTCAAAACTTTTGCTCAAAAGGCGAAATTCTCTTTCAAAATTCGCGGTCGGCCATTCACTTCGTAAACGATTGGTAAAGCCCTTTCGCCCCTTAATGACAGTAATCAGCCCCGAGAGGCTTATTTAGACCTCTGTGATTTGGCAAGTACAGTCTTGTTTTGCTCATGACTGTACTGCACAGTGCTGAACAAAAAAAAACTTTACATGGTTTTGCGCAGACGTCTAATCTAGCCTCCTGAGGCTGATTTACTTTCATTAAACGATGAAACCAATCGCTGTCGAAGTGAAGCTAGGCTGCGAAATTAAATGCATTTGCTGATTAGTGTAAAAGTAACACGACTGTTTGCGTGCTTAATGTCATTCGCATACCTTTGCGCGGTTACCTTTCCCCTAGTAACCGATTAGTTCAAGACCCTTCGCCAGTTAATGAAACTTAATCAGCCTCAGGAGACGAGATTAGACTTCTGTGCAAAACCATGTAAAGTTTTTTTGCGCAGCACTGTACAGTGGTATGCAGATAAATTGATTCCGTGGTTTATTCCGTGGTATGCATATAAAAAGATTCCGTGGTTTGCTTGGGGTACTTTTATCTTCATACCACTGTAGCCTGCATGTCCAAATCCTGCAAAATTGGTAATAGGCTAAAAAAAAGATTTCTACCACGTCCTGCTTGCAAGTTGCGGGTAAGAGCAAATCCAAATGCCAGTCTAAAAGCTTCTTTGTTACGTAATCTAAAGTTTGAATTCACGACCAGACAAAACTGACCTAACGTGCCCCAAATCCGTTAAGGGGATTTGATAAACAACCCAAGCATGTTTATAACGTTATATATTCACAGAGGTAAATCACGTTTACGGAAAACTATTTGGTCAGAACGCTAAAACAAAATGTTCAAAGACACTAGTAGTTTAAAGTAAACTTCACTTACGACTAATTCGACGCTTATTTATCTAGTTCGTATTTATTGTGGTTTTACAGGTAAAAGATGGAAAAGTCTGTTCTTGAACATAGTAAGGGCAAGTACTCTCTCATTATTGTGCATGTGTACACTGTAAAAAAATGTGAATTTACAAGTGCAGCAAAAAATTATAAGGACTTTACTATAAAAATACTTTTTAAATGTTTTTCTGCAACAATTCATGTTTAAAAATCACTTTTGTAAATATTTTTAGTGACGTCTTTGTAATTTTTTGCTGCACAACGAATCATTGTAAATTCACAAAATATTTTTTTACAGTGTATTTACGCTGACCTTATGTTATAATTTAGTTTTTTTAAGGAAAAATAGGAAGGTTTTACTTTACTTTATTTTTTATATTTTTAAGCTTCACAGTATTAAACTTTTCACTTTTTAAAGCTTTAAATTGCCTACAAATTGCCTCTAAAATGTTCAGCTTTTTTGCGCCTTGTTTGGTAGCCGTAAGCCCACTTGGAAAAACTCAAGGAAATCGCATTTCGCATTATGCAATCGATGGCATGCCGATGTTAGGATTTTGACGTGTTACAAATTGTCGGTGTTACGAATAGTAACGACTTGGCGAAAGCTGGTGAAAGGTTGCCAATTGCGAATTGTTAGTAATACTTCGATGACAGGACTCCGATGTCGACCATTTGACCAGAAATAAATACGACTTTACTGGGACTTGCCCAGCTTTCAAGGAACTGTTCTTGGAAACCTTAAAGAAGCCAGTGCCCATTGCGTCGCTTGCTACTGACACATTTCTGGATTAATCTTTGTGACTGACCTTTCAAATTGCCTCTCCTATACAGTGAAAAAAAGGGTGTAATACTATATTGACACTCCCATCATACTTCCAAGAGTTTTTTTCTGCTTAAACAGGTAACTTGACGTTTCCCGAAGAAAACTTTGCCAGAAAGGACTTGTCAGCTCCAAATCCGTGCCACGCTGATTGACTAGATGAAAGCGTCATAAAAATTATGCTCTTGGCTCATAATCGATAAGAAGTTTTAATTAATTCCAGAAATCTTCTCAATACGCACAAGAATACTTGAAAAGTTCGCCCCCGATTCGGAGAATACAACGCTCGCTGGTTATTTGTCTACCAAACACGTTAGTCTGGTGTCTCTACTGGGAATATATATGATGTCGTTTTTTTTATAAGCAACGTGTCTGCTTGTCGAAAATCATATCGAAAATGTTTATAATGATGCACTCTTATTTTGGTGGAGAAAGAGTTGCATCGTTTGATTATATTACATCAATATTATATTATATCAAGGGGCAGATACTGGGATTTAACCCGACATCCATAAAAAAATAATTCTTTAATGTTCAGTACTGGACAAAGTTCTGTAATCGCATTAAAGTAAAGACATTACATGTCTGTAAAAGTTCTCTTCTTCTCCCTCTCATAGAAATGGTTAAGATTTTGTTTCAATAAATGTAACCGTCAATAAGCTTCAATAAATAATCTAAATAAATCATAAAATAATCTAAATAAGCTTCAATAAGCATAAATAAAATCGAGGTACTTTCGAGAGATCGTTACCGGATTCAAGATTTTGTAACCAGAAAGTTGTACTGATTTGTCAATTCAAAGAAGTCTTAATAGCATTCTTATGCTTACTTACCTTTATTATATGTTGAGAAGACCTGAGCTAATTATATCTTTAGCTCCCAAGCTAATTACTAGAAAGCCTACTACGGAAAGACTTACTAGTTTGTAAACGCATTCAAACCATTCAAACTCTTTGGATTGATTCTTTTCATCCATAACAAAGCTACTAGGGCTGAAAATCGGTTCGACTCCGACTCGAATCGACTCAGCACCGACCGACTTCGACTCGGCTCGGTTTAACAGAACCAGCTTGGGTCGGCTTAAAAGTTGAAAGTCATTTTCACCGAATTCGACCTCTCTTTCTGTGGAAACTATGGAGTTCACGGTGAAAGCAGTAAACAAGTGATAAGGTGAAAGGCTACGTCTTACATTTTCCGTCAAATTAAAAGGGATTGACAGACCTGACTAATCTATTATCACTCTATGTAATGTATATACTTTCGTAGTCGTACGCAACGCTTTCTCCTCTACCCTATGTAAGCACCG